>VCJN01001089.1:0-29901 GCA_006384855.1 Tetraselmis striata | reverse complement strand
GCTAAGTGTAGCAGGACCTTCTTCACGTGGCAAAGTATGGTTCATTCTTTATGTGGCAAAGTATAATCGCGTATGTCGGGCTTTTTTATACTGTTTCATGATTTATGTGGCTGAGTGTAGTGGGACCTTCTTGATGTGGCGAAGTATAATTCACTCTTGATGTAGCGAAGTATAATCGCGTATCCTGTCAGGGTTTTTATACTGTTTCATTCCTTATGTGGCTGAGTATAGTGGGACCTTCTTGATGTGGCGAAGTATAATTCACTCTTGATGTGGCGAAGTATAATCGCGTATCCTGTCAGGGTTTTTATACTGTTTCATTCCTTATGTGGCTGAGTATAGTGGGACCTTCTTGATGTGGCGAAGTATAATTCACTCTTGATGTGGCGAAGTATAATTGCGTATCCTGTCAGGGTTTTTACACTTTTTCATTCTTTATGTGGCTGAGTATAGTGGGACCTTCTTTGTGTGGCGAAGTATAATTCACTCTTTTTGTGTCAAAGTATAATGGCGTATGCTGTCAGCCTCTTTGTTAAACTTTTTCATTCTTTATGTGCCTAAGCACAGTGAGAGCCATGACACGACAGCCCGGCCGCCACTGACGCCGCCGCACCCTCTGCGATTGCGCCGTCCCAGGTGCGCATGGTGACGTTCAGCCAGCATCACGTTGACGGCCTGGACCTGTCGCTCACGCCGCTGCAGTACATGGCCAAGCAGTTCCCCAACAACACGGAGCAGGTGGGGGCGTGTCCCGCGTGCAACCCCCTTTCCCCACCGGCCACTTTCAACCTTCAAGGCGTCCCTGCTTACCGCAGCTGCGGTCTGCGTCTTGACGTGCTGACCGCCGCGCTACTGGCACACTCGCCCTCCCTCTCGCAGGCCTACCGCAGCCACCTGGCTTCCTTTGGCATCCCGGCCGACCTAGCCATGCAGGCGATGTACACCCTCTCTGGCGGCCAGAAGAGCCGGGTGGCATTCGCCAAGGTGGGATGAGATGGGATGGGATGGGGATGGGGGATGGGATGCAGCGCCCCCATTGCTCTGGCCTCCCCAATTTGAGCTCTGCCTGCAGGAGTGCCAGCCGGCGGCTCACCATCCTCATCCTCGCCCCACCCCTCACCGCATCTGCGCAGATAACGTGGACCAAGCCGCACATCCTGCTGCTGGACGAGCCGAGCAATCACCTGGACATCGACGCCGTGGACGCGCTCATCAAGGGGCTCACGCTGTTCAAGGTGCCTCCCACCTGGCTGTAGACCCCCGCGTCTGCATGCCCTGTGTGGAATGCCTCGCCCCGGCTACATCGCGACGTGCCGGTTTTTCGTTGTAATACCTGTACACTGTACCAGTAAGGGCGTCGCTGCGGATCCGCGGCGATATTACCTCTATCTATGCAGTGGCCCCGCCAGAGGCGTATGTGCGCGGCGCTGACATCAATTTGGGCTAAAAGTCGGCCATAATACTGACACCGAGGAAACTTGCTGTGCCGTACCAGGGCGGCGTCCTGATGGTGAGCCACGACCAGCACCTGATCGAGTCGTCGGTGGATGAGCTGTGGATGTGTGAGGACGGCCGGGTGACGCCTTTCCACGGCACGTTCCAGGAGTACAAGCAGCGGCTGCGGAAGTAGGGCGGCGCGTGCCGGGGGGGCGCGGTAGGGGGCACCCGATCCGTACCCCTTTGGTATTTTGCTCCCCGTGGTAGTCGGCGGCCGGTCCGGGACGGTCGCTGAAGTGACGTCGTCGCTTCGTCGGCTCGACTTGTAAGCGACGATAGGCATTTTTTTATTTTGGTAGTCGCCACACGTACCCCGACCACCGCGGCCCCAACTTCCATACAACGGTGATGATGCTGAGGCTGTAGTACCGGTAGTACCGGCCAGCAGGGAGCATAGAGTGCTGGGTTTAGGTTTTTAGGGTTTTTAGGGTTTTCAGAGCCCTGAATGAAGAAAATATTACCCCCCCCCCCCCCTCCCCCCCCCCTCCCGGACACAGCACACTAATTCTAGGAGATACCCGTCGCTGGGTTTGCATATCACAAGGGGGGTGGTGACTTCCACAAAGTTGAAGTGGTCCTCAATCGTGTGCGAAGGGGAAAGCAATACTTCAATGGCCGGTTGAACTCGCACGTGATGCCGGTCTCCTGCACGCCGCGGTCAAGGGCTTTGAAAGGGCTCATCCCAATGACCTCTTGAATGGATTTGAAGATGGTGAAGGATATCCCTGGGTATGGTGTGTGGCAGAAAGGGATTATGACCCACTGTCCAATCCGGAAGCACCACAACAGTCTGCCCTGGTGCACTAAGTGATGAGGGAGAGGTTCGCTCCTGATCGGGTCAATGGCCGGGCAAGGTACACCACCCGGTGCTTCTCCAGAGTGGAAGTGCAGTCTAATGACAACAGTGCGGACGCGAGTGGGTACCATGCAGGCCGTTTCTATCAAATGTCAAAAATTCCTCAGGATCTTATGTGCCACCGAGTTTTGTAGTCACCGAGTTATGTCCAATACCGGCACATGGGCATGGAGAACATGTCACACATATGCACTGGAGAGCTGACATTTGGCAACAGGGAACCCGTCCCTCTCGACAGCATAGGAGCACATTTGAGGATGACGATAGTCAGCAACACGGCATACAATTTCATGGAAGCGCGGTGATGACTAGCTGCGGCGGAGGGCAGCTCGTGCCGTTGCTGGCACGACACTCCGATCAGCTTGGCAACCTCATCAACAGTGAAATTGGACATTGTGAAATTCCCTCACAGTGGCATTGTGGCCATGGCGGACTTGGAGCGCTTGCTAGCTAGTCATATTAATGTAGAGAATTCTCAAACTCGGCCACTGGGGCACACTTCAAGTATAGCTTGTTTTTGCGCTCACTAGGGAAACGGCAACAACGTCATACCTTGATGCACGCTTGTTGGCTCGCTCCTCAGCAAATTTTGTGGCAACGCGTACAGCAGAATCGCCGCGCGCCGCCAGGCAACGTACTACCCGCGTCGGTCGTTCAATCGCATATACGGCTTTAGTACGAGATTAGTATCCACGTACAGTGTGTGGCTAGAAAGTTGTACGGACGGGTGTGCTGATGACCGGGATGACGACGGCGGGCGGATGGAGGTGGGACGATCAGGGTAAATGAACGACTGGCGCATCAGCAGCGTACTGATATCGAAGAGGCTGTTGCAAGAGGATGCTGCCAACTCAGCAGCGATGTGCCTTGTTGGACCCCATTCCGCGCGCGAGATAATGCATCCCCACCTTAGCAGGTATCAGTACCTTGTACCAGTATGTTGCTCATCTTCATATCCTCATTGTCCCCTGCTCATCATCGCGCGCTCGTTCGTCCGTCTGACGCGGAGGCCTTCGCCGCATCAACTCGCTCACTTCCTTCGCCCACCCCACCCGGTGTCCGTCCATCACCCGACCGCGAGCGTCTCCCCGTCCCGAGGCCTGTAGCCTACGTCTTTCCATCCTGTCCTGAAGCCATGAGTGCTTTCAGCATGTCGTCCTCCGCCGGGGTGGCGCTCCGCCCCGCCTCTGGCCTGCGCCCGCTGCGCCGCCCAACGGGGAGCCGCGCTGCGCAGCCGACCGCCCGCCGCCTGGTAGTCGCTGCGATGCCTGGCCCCGCGCCGCGCCCACTCTCCGGCGCGCCGCTCCCCGGCAGCGCCCCCGCGAGGCGCCTGGTCGAGCTGTCGCCTCCACAGTCAAACATCGACAGCGAGCGTGCCGGAAGGGAGTTTCGCGAGCGCTTGGCCCGCGGTCAGGATGTCGCCAAGGTGAGCCCCTCCTCACCCCCCCCCCCCCCCCCCCCCCGCCTTTCCGTGCCAGCATACCTCCTCCTTGCATCTGCGGTCTCTTTATTTCGCCTCGCGCACGTTCGGATAGTGCCGGCAGGTGCGACAGAAGGCATCAGTCGGAAATTGTACTTGGCACCTGGCGAATGCCGGGCGCTTAGTACTGCCACTTGGCAGTCCCGCCTCGTCGAATTATGAACCGAATTATTCTGTAACACGCGCCTGCCTCAACACGATAAGATGTTTGTTCCGCTTTCGCTATGTTCGTTTTGGGAGGTCCGCTGGAGGATTAGGTTGGGAGGAGGGGGGGGGGGGGGGGGCGGAGGGGGGGCAAGGGCAACAGGCCTGCGACCGTACCTCTCCCGCTGTTGCTTCTCGCAGTGACGAGATGCCAATTGCGCGAACGCTGTTCCGCTGCAGCGCCAGGCTCCGCGCTGGCCCCGTTGGCCCGTCGCCTATCTCTGACTGCCCCCCCCCCCCCCCCCCCCCCATCTCTTCCTTTGCGCGCCTCCTCCAGGTCTTCGACCAGAACGAGTGGCGGCGTCACCAGAAGAGGACGCGCTACATCCGCAACCTCTTCACTATGTTCAACAGCCGCGTCCTTCGCAGCATTTTCTGGGCGGTTGCCATGATCTCCGGCATCGCTGCGGGCGCCGTCTGGCTCTACACCACCGGGTACCTCAAGGTGCTCGGCCCCACCTCGAAGCACGCCCTCACCGAGCCCCCAGTTGCCGCTCCCCACTCGGCGCCTGATCCCTCCGCGTGCCCCCCCCCCCCCCCCCCCCCTCCATGCAGACCCAGTACGGCATCGACATGCCCATCCTGCCGATGATGCCTTTCAACATCACCGCCGCCACGCTCGGTCTGCTGCTCGTGTTCCGCACCAACTCGAGCTACGGTCGCTTCGACGAGGCGCGCAAGCTCTGGGGGCTCACCCTTAACCGCCTGCGGTGCGCCCCCCCCCCCCCCCCCCGGGGCCCCGGCCCTGGTCTCTCTTCCTCGTCCGCCTTGCAAGGACAGCCTGCAAGCGTGCGCGCCCCCGTGATGAAGGGCGCCTTTCCGCTGTCATCTGCTGCTTGCCCCCCCCCCCCCCCCCCCCCACTTCTGCGCCCACTAGCCTGCCTGCGCGCTCATCGTCTTGCCTGCTCCCCATCCTCCGGAACAACATGTATGCATGACCTGCAAACAAGCCCCCTCCGCTGCGCATGCCCCATGTCATCCTGCTGACTGCCCCAGCCCCCCCCCCCCCCCCTCTCCTCCTCCGGCTTCCCGACGCCCACAGCGACGTCAACCGTCAGTGTGCCACGTGGGCGCCCCCGCAGCAGTCGGCCCTGCAGCGCTGGTCCATCGCGTTTGCCTTTGCGCTCAAGTGCCACATCCGCGGGCGCCCCGACCTCGTGGCGGAGTTCACGAGCCCGGTGCTCAAGCCGGAGGAGGTGACGGCGCTCACCAACGCGGTGCACATGCCGCTCTATGCGCTGCAGGTCATGAGCGAGGTCATCCGCACCAGCGACGCGCATCCTTACTACAAAGCCCTCATGGACGCCAACCTCACCGTCTTCAACGACACGCTTGGCGCCTGCGAGCGCCTGCTGCGCACGCCCATCCCGCTGGCCTACACCCGCCACACCGCGCGCGCGCTGGTGCGCCCCTCTCCCCCAGCACCAGCTCTCTCTTCCCACCTTTTTTGTTACGATATATTGAATATATAAAGTTGAGGATTAGGAACACTATGACCATGCCAGTAGCACTCGCTACAGCATTGGCAGTGAGCCAAAACCCTAAAACCCGCCACACCGCGCGCGCGCCGGTGCGCCCCTCTCCCTCATCACTGGCTCTCTTCCCACATGTTATAATGATATAAATTATATGTATAGTAAATATATTGACTCTATATAGTTGAGGATTAGGAACACTACATGGCCATGCCTAAACCAGTAGCACTGGCTACAGCATTGGCAATGACCCAAAAGCCGAAGCCCAATCACTCGGATGTGTCGGCCCTCTGGTGGTGCCGCGTCGCCCGGGGTGTGCATAGGCCCTGCTGGAGGCTTGCCTAGGGACACCATATGCAGCGAGTCAAGAAACTAGGCGCTGGGAGACGGCATTCCCTGTGATGCCGTCAACCATGTAGAGCAGGCCGTCGAAACCGGCCACCACGAGGCGCATCGCCTTGGTGTGGTCCTGGGAGAGAGAGAGAGGGGGGGGGGGGGGGGGGGGGGGGGGTCAGCGGGAGCTTCTTCGTTTGTGCCCGAGTCTGACAATCCCGGCGCGGCGGTCCTTGCACTGCGATGCTGTTGGAACGGAATGTCGGCACCGGCGGTCACGCGGCAGCCGGTTGCGCGAGCGATGAATATGCACCGGCCGGGGGTAGACAAGCTCAGAGCGGTGATTGAGATGGATGTTGGCGCACATTTAGTCTAGTCGCTGCGAGACGAATGCGAGAGACGAACGCCATTGAGAAAGCTCGTGAGACCAGTGCGAATGGCAACACATATATTATTGCTTGCGCTGATTTTTTCGCCCGCAGTTGACCACGGCCCTATTCCTTGCGACCTCCGGCCCGCTTGGGGGATCCCGTACTCATCACATGGCTGCTGCGTTGCTCCTCGTGCCCATGCCCCTCGGCATCCCCGGCCCCCCAGAGAGCCACACTCGCGGGTGCCTGCGCCAATGTGTGCGGACCGAATCTGCCGTCGTCACCCATCAGGGCGCCCAGCGCAACCTCAAATACCATTATCTACCGAATCAATTGCGGATCCGCTGGGCCACGCGTGTGCGTTTCGATACGTTGGCGTACCTTAGACAGACCGGCCGACACGTTGGCGTTTTTAAGTAGTTACTATCCCTGCGAGCGGATGATTCGGCGCGCGTCATTGTCTGCGGAGCGGATGTACATAAGAGAGGTCACAGGAGCTCTCCCAGGATGGCGCTTGACGAGGATGGAACCAGGCGTCCCTGGCACATCACCCTGGGTTGCCGTCCACGAGGGTCGCGCGCACCCCTGGCAGCCGTAGCCGCGCGGGGCGGGCGGACACGCGCGGTCGGGCGCATTGCCCCCTGAGAGAGGCTCTGCCCCTTTGGTGCGCAGATCGTCTGGCTGACGCTGCTGCCGGTCGCGATGGCGCCCACCCTGGGCTGGGCCACCGTGCCCTCCATCGCCATGATCTCCTTCTTCATGCTCGGCGTGGAGGAGATCGGCATGGAGATCGAGGAGCCCTTCACCGTGCTGCCGCTGGATGCCATCGTGAGTGCCCCCCACTCCCCTCCCCAACACATTCACACCGTCCTTGTCACCCTACATGACCCCGACGCCAGCCAACCCGGGCAGCTGCAGCACACGCTCCGCGTCACCGACATTCCCCCCTCGTGCGCCCCTCCCCGCAGTGCAACACCGCGAGCACCAACACCAAGGAGCTTCTGGCGCAGAACGTCGAGTGGCCCGCTGACAAGCCGTCCCCCGCCGACATGGCCGAGGCCGCCCGCAAGTCGATCGTCGGCAAGTGGCCCTCGGAGGCCTGGGCCTAAGCCGCCCCACGTGCCCCCCCGCCCCCCCCCGCAGCCTCGGCCGGCGCCCCAGCTGATGGGGTCCCGCTGCTCTCTCCCCCCCCCCCCCCCTCCCTCCCTCCCCGCCTCTTCTCAAATAGCGAGTACTAAATATCTCTTTTGCCGGATGCGGCTCTTGAAGCTGTGAGCCCCCCCCCCCCCCCCCCCTTCTTCCATGGTTGCACCGCGGGACCCGCCGCACCGCGGGACCCCATGGGGTGGTGCGGCAGGTGCGCTGGGCGCCGTGTTGTGGCTCTGTGATTGATGGCCACGCCGCCGCCACTCTTTAAAATACGGTCCTCTGATGCTGCAGCGCGGAATACCCGGGCGCGCCGGGCGGGGAAACGTGGGTGGGAGTCGTAGCGTGGGGGTGTGCGCCGGGAGCGATCGTCCACGCGGCGGGCGACATGGAGTGAGGGGGCGCCTGGGTGGGGGCGCTGGGCTTCATGGCTCGAAGACGGTCGGGTTGGTGGCTGCCGGCGCCTCTGTTGTGCCCCCCTCCTGCCGATCCGGGTGGATGTTGCCGTTGCCGCCCTGCCCTGGTGGCAGCTGCCGTGATACTGCGGCAGAGCAAATGCGTGATGGTGGGCGGGAGGGAGCGGGGGGGGGGGCGGGGGGGGGGGGGGGGGGGGGGGTGCGCAGGGCTCATCGGGCATAAGGAGATTGGAATTCGTTACACCTGATGAATGCAGCTCTTCCTCTTGACTAACTCGAGCTCTTTATTCTCTTGACAATCTGTCTCTACCCAGCATCAGGGAAGGGGCCACCGCTGACCAACCCGCACGGGGATGGGTGCTCCGATAACAGCGCGCAGGGCCGATGGGGCGCAAGGAATGTAGTAGCGCCAGTGCAAACCGCCAAGGGGATTAGAGATCAGGCTAGGCCATCCTCGATTGCTTCCAAGCCCCTCCTGCTTCCTTCATGCAGCCCCCCACACCGCTACTACATTAATTAATGCGCAATTGGGTGGCATCAGGTCAGAGCACGCAATGCGCTCAGCGCACCCATGGCACCGCGGAGCTCGACACTTGCGCCACAGTCTCGCCCATCTGCACATGCGCCGACAAGCTGCTCCTCCGCTACGCAGGTCAGAACGGTGGTGGCACCTTTGCGGGCCGCTTGTAGCGGCGGCGCTGCAGGTGCAGCGAGTCACAATCGAGGCGACATTTCGAGGCCTCAAAAGCACACATTTGCCTCAAAAGCGCGGCGCTTGCACCACGACGGCTTGATATCGCACACCTCAGGTACAAATCGTGCACGTACGAGTACCGTAGACAGGCAAATGTCACAAGTCTGACGCGCGTGGACGAATCGACGAGAGTGCTGACGAGTGACGCACCGCGAATTTTAGTATGTATATTTTGCTACATATGTGTGATTACATGTTTGATTATTTTGCTACATATAATTTTATACTTTATTATATATTATCCTACGATGAACCGTAACATACACCTCTCCACATAAGTCCTAGGCCCCTTTTCGCGGAATCTGCGTTTACGAATAATAAGGCAGCTGAGTCTAGGGCTTATTACGATCTGTAACCCTGGAATGTTACACATTTATTATGTGCAAACATTATCATCATCGGGCTTGATGATAAAATCATTCCATTACCCGAACAACTGTCCTGCACGAGTGGCCATGGCGCCACATTGTGCGCTTCAAGTACACCTTCAACACAAAATCGGCGCTTCCACGTGCCGCCGCGCATGTATAGAACACTGAATGGTGGGATGTCCATAGATGAGTGAGAAGACATGTCAACAAAGAAGCTATAGAGCGTTGTCGGGCGAGGTGGGCCCATAGTGCACGATGTGGCGTGATATCATCGCAAACGACGCAGTGTTGCCTTGTGGCGCGGCTCTCAAATTCAAGGTATTGCTCAGTGAGTTGCGAGGAAATGTCGAGAGAACGTTTCAAAAATACCGCTAAAATGCATCCAATCCTCCTTGAGCAAGCAGCGACACGGTCGTCCGAGGTGGTTTAGGCACTTTTTGCGATGTTTCACGTAGTAGGTCGATTTTTGACATATGCGACAACGTGGCATTGTGTGGTCACTGCATGGGCGTGGAATTATACGCCGAGTGCATCTCAAGCCTTGACAACCGGTGGCGGGACTACATTGTGTTGCGTGTACTCGTAGTGCACGGATCGCCCATACTTGGCACGTGCCCCCTTGGGCGATCCTGCTCGCGGCCGCGATGCCAGATCCGATCCTCCTTTCCACAACAATATTATTTTCACCTGAATGGACGCATTAACGCGCTCGCCCTTATTCACGTGCCACTAGGCTCACGATGGCGCGCTATGGGTACGCGGCAATGCACTACTATAGAACCGTAATGGGCCAAAGTCCAAACGGATACATAGGGCAGACCTTTCGTGGCCATTGCCGGGTATTTTGATGGCAGTGTTTTATATGTGTGGGCAATGTTTTAGATGATCCAGCAGTGTGGGAAATTCCATCACTGGCCTCCAATTAGTCTTGCAGAATGCCTCGGCAATTTGCTTAATGACTATAACGGAGCGTCGCGTACCCGGGGCTTTCCGTAGCTGGATCGCTGCCTAATAAACGGCCGTCGTAGAGAGGGTTTAACTGGTGCACGGGTTTAACTGGTGCCAGTCATGTTCCATGGACGAAAAAACAACCTATCGCCCCACGGTAAGGAGGCCGCGAGAACCCTGCCTCTCCCGCATGCGCGTGCGGCGATGACATCAGCAACACTTTGTCCGTGATATTGTCCCTAGACCAGTAGCGGCAAGGAGCGCGATCCAGGTACGTACAGCAGCCCACAAAAGTCTTTGCATATAGAAATCCGCGCGTATCCTCGACTTGGTGCCCAAGCCATGGAGCCACAGGGCCATGCAGCCTTGTAATCCAGTGTATGCAAGCCTCCTACGCCAAGGAGGCAGCCGTTTCTTCCGGTTATCGCACTTTGAGAATCGTTCTTCGGCAATGGCAGTGTTTGGCACATGGCTAAAACCGCAGAAAAAGCGGGTGATGAATAGGGGGCAACTTGTTGGCGGCGTAGCTGTCATCCGTCGCATATGCCCGCGCGCTGCCGGTGGTGGGTGGACGTATGCATGCGCTGTAAGACGACCGAGCTTCAGCCCAGTCCATGCACGCTACCGATGCAATGCATGGCATTTTCATGAGAGTGTGCCAGTAATGCGGTCGTCGTGATGGGGCCAGTCATCCCACAATTTTCCAAGCTGCAAGATAAGCGCCGTTGGCCGCGTCTCTCTGGGTGAAAGTAGCAACCATAAAGTGCCTTAGCTTCCATAGGTGCATGCTGATACCGCCCGCATCGTAGGCTAAGCGCGGGCTGCCCCCCTCGACAACAATGTCGCCAGTTCTGCACAGGCCTGCGCGCATGTTGTTAACACATGTCACTCATCATCCAAGGGGAAAAGCCAAAATGATGACGTGGTCCGCGCGACGTGGAGACCTATCCAAGGGCTCGTCACGCCTGGGAGCTTGTGTGGAAGGGCACATTACATGCCCCCATCATGCGCCCCCACCCTCAGTGAGTGGGCTGGTTGAGATACCAGAACAGGGGGGTAACTTTGACAGGCCATAACATTTCGACGTTTTATTGGATCGGGCTTTAAATGAGTGCGTTGGACCTAAGCGCAAGTCACGGGCCTTCGCACTAATTTACAGCCCAATCTGATAACGTCGAAATGTTATGAATTGAAACGTGATTGCAATCTTACTGCTTATTGCAAAACGAATAGCCAGTTTGCGAATGTCGCATGCAGCCCGCTAGCTGACCGTAGACTCTAAACCATGCGCCGCGCGGCATGCGGTAGGTGGCTAACACAGCATATATCTCGGCGACCATGGGAGAAAACACGGTTCTTTATGTCCAAATGTCGGCGTGCCGTGAGCTCAAACCGTTCGCAGCCTGGCCGTGCAGCACTTGTTACACTAGTAGTGCCGCACAACAGGCGCCGCGCGCCACGCGCGCCCTAGCATTGGCCGTAGCACACCATGTGCACGCTCTTTCATGGTTATACTCGCAATGGCTGCAACGGCGTAGACTATGCGTGGGTGTACCGACTAAAAGCGACCAAACCCAAACATACCCATAAAACTATGCAGACTTTTGTGGGATGCTGCATGACTTGTGTTCTTATACCTCTGAATGACTAATTTCAATGCCCGAAACGCATGGCGAGAAGCTGCCATACCGAGGGTGATATGGCATGAGAGAGGGGGCAGTTGCGTCCCATGGGCAGATACTGCGGAATCGCACATTGATGGCGGAACTTGTTATTGGACGAAGCGCTAGCGCCACAAGCTCTGCTTTGTGCGCCTAAATGAAAGTGCTACTGTCGGCAACGACCACCATGTGAACATATCGCGCTAACACGGCACTTCTTCCAAGCTGGACGACCCTCAGCAATCCCGCATGCACGCACGCACGCACGGCCGCCTCAATGAAGCCGCGCATATGGGCATGTCGAATGAATTCGCAAACCCAATACTTTCGTGGAGGGGGTTACATCACGCTTTCATATCGAGTACTACCGGTAGTAGGTAGCTAGGTAGTACGAGTGCCGACGGACCTACAAGAAAGGCACGGGGTATTAAGACATTTATCGGAGGTCGGTAACCGCACTGTCGTAGATTTCGTTGTGATATCGTATGAAAATGAGCCAGGAAAAGCGACCACTTTCTTATAGCGCGGTTTCTTGCAGCCGCGCATATGGGCATGTCAAATGAATTCACACAGCCAACACTTACGTGGAGGGGTGTACATCACGTTTCATTTCGAGCAGTAGGTAGTCGAGCAGTAGTTTATGTCACTACACATATATACCTGAAAAAGGCGCTGCCTAACAATTTTCGTACCACCATTAGAATCCTTAGCTAGCGATATTTTGAAACACATACTGGACCGCATTTTATTGCAAGATTATTTGTGTATTGCAGCGGTGGTGCGAGCAGCTGTGCGCTTGTACCTCGTCGTAGACACAGTCGCAATCTCGCACAGACAGGCATTTCTCGAACCTACAATTCATGTACAGCATATTATTACGCGAACCCTTTCCCTCCCTGTACCTATCCATGCCAGTCCGTAGTGCCACACAAGAGAGACAGAGAGACAGAAACTTGCATGGATTTGGGGGTGGGAAAAGGCCTGACTATCGCACCCCGAAACGATTGGGTACATAGCAAAGACCTTCGGTGTACTTAGAAACTGCACAACTAGCGACCAATCATAGAGTAATAATTGGGTATCATAAAGTAACAGGCTGTATAGGGTTTAGGATATTTAGGGATTAGGTTTTACGGGTTTAAGGGTTCTAAAACCCTAAACCTAAATCACAATGCGACCCGTGATTCTGCATCAGCTCTTATTGAGCAGCTCTTGCGCTTCAGAGGGCAGCAGGCTACGGGCTATGGCCGACCCTGTGCGGGTACATGCAGCCGGGCCGGTGTACTTGGAAGACTGGCAGGAAGGATGTTATGACAAATGTCAATTTCAATACGTGATCGCTGCCCTTGGCCTTGAGAGGACCACACGCTGCGTGCCACTTCCGGGGGGCAGCACATCCTGTGCGGGTTCGTGACTTCGTGTCGCTCGGGCCGTAAGACAGCCGGCCGGTTTAGGCTAAACAGGAACAAAGTTGAAAGAAATTTGAAATTCAAAACTACAGTGATCAATGGCGGTGTGGCTTCGACCAGCTGAGCGCGAACGCAGTGGCCATCGCCGCCGCCGGCACTCGTCTAAGCCTGGCACTCGCGGCGCAGCGCCATGTTGACGCGCCCCCGCTGGTGAGCACGCGCCCCGGCATGCGCGGGCGTGCCCCTAGCCCGGCCAGCGGGGCCTCCGCGGGTATCCCCTGACTTGCGGTGATGCGGCCGCTGGGCGTCCCCCCGCTGACACCGCGCCAGCCTCCGCGCGCAAGGAGCGACGCGACGCCTCCGTGGCCCCGTCCAACGCTGGCCACATCGCCACGTGTCGGGGACAAGCTCGGTCCCGTGCCGGGTCGCGTCATGTGCTGCCGCCATGGATCCGTTACTTTGTGGCGCGGCCGGGTGTTGTCCTCCAGCATTGGTGGCCTCGCCGCCGGGGTGCTGTGGGGTAGGTGCCGCACCGCCATGGACACTGTCGGCGTCATTGGTATGCGGCCGGGAGATCGAGGCGGTACGTGGCGCGCACCCAGCGCCGCGCAGCTGTGCGCCTCCGCCTTCCACAGCTGCTGCCAGGGTGGGCCGGCTGCACGGGCGCGAGCGTTGGAGTGCCCGGCGGGTGCGGTGGCGTTGGCAGAGGAGGGTCCCGGCGGCAACAGAGCGGCGGCGGCAGCGGCCGGCACGGCGCCGCGCGCGCGGTAGTGCGCCAGCAGCGCCAGCCAGGGCGCGCTGCGGGCCTGGTGGAGCGTGGAGACGCTGCCGAGGATGACCAGCAGCCGGCGGGCGCGGGTGATGCCCACGTTCAGGCGACGCTCGTCCTGCTTGGGGCAGGCGGGGCAGTCTCAGCGCAGGAGCGCATCCCGCAAGCCGTGGTCGTCTCAGCGGCAAGCCACCTCTCTGCCAGAGGTGGCCATTATGTACATACAAATACAGTAAATCATGTATACGACATACAATATACAGTTATATATACAATAGGTACAATATACAATATAAATAAACATAAACAAATATAAACAATATGTACCACTTATGTATACATGGATACGTTGGTATATATATTTATATATATGTGTATATATTATAGAAAGAAAGAGAGAGAGAGAGAGAGAGAGACAGAGGGGGAAAGCAACCATTAATGTGCGCAGCCACGGAGGGCTCACCGGGAGAACAAAAAGGTGCGTGGCTGAGGGCAGTCACCCCTGTGGGTATGTATTTACTGACACGAATGTGTCAAGTGGTGACATGGGGATGTTGTCTGATTGCGCAGCGGCTGTGCCGGCATGGAATCCGTGTGGGTGACAGAATGCGTGGGACGGCATTAGAGGCCGATGCTTATTGGGCGGTGGAGGGCATTGTCCTCCCGCACCCCTCTCCCATCTCCCAACCCCTCAATCCCGGCGTCTGCGCAATTTGTTGTTGCGCGGTAGCAAGGGGATACTGTGTCATGGCGTGTACGGTGTCAGCACCGGTCCATCGCGGCAGTTGCGGCAGGGTGCTGCAGCGCTGCTGGCAGACGAGGCGCCCATACGTGGCGGGACGGCGAAAATGTGTGGAGATATGGTTTCGGAGCGACAGGAAGCACCGTACGATTGCAGAGCACTGGGAACCGTGCATTGCGGCTGCCGATACTGCCAATGCGGCTCCAAGAGAAAAGCATAAATCAATGACGAGAAACGCCAGACTGGCGGTGGTCTTTACGATCAAGGCAGAACATTCCTGTGGGACATACATGGCTCAAAGGTCATAGTGGTCCATTCTTTCCAGAGCCGGGTACGCTGGGCGCTGGCATCGCCTGCAGCCATTTGTTGCGCTCAAGTGGTTTTTGGAGCAACGGCAAGCACGTGAATCGTTCGTGGTATCGGACAGTGGTTTCGGAGCGCATGCGAGGCGGCTTATGTCCCAACGAAACGTATGCTTGGCTTGATTGGGACTCTGCTCTGCGGCGTCGAGGTAATCCGTGCTTTGCGTTGGGGCCTCTGGATGGCCAGGGGGGGGAAGGGGCCGCACCTGCAGGAAGCCGAGCGAACCCTCCACGTTGGACCGAACCGTGTCGAACAGGATGACCTCCTTCTCGCGCCCCTGGAAGCCGTCCACCGTCTTGACCTCCACGCCTGCCGCCAGCTCGGGGGCCCCCGACATCAGAGGGTCCGCCGCTGGCCCTCGACCCCCATCCCCCAGGAGCAGAAGGCGCTGCTGCGCGTAGGGGGTGATCACGCCTACGCCGTCGCGATGGGTGCGTGTGGCAGCAGCGACGGGGGTTTAAGTACGGGAGTGTTGGCGGACCAATTAAAGCTGCAGTGGGCCATACAGTACAGGGCGTCGGGCCGTCGTACCAATGTCCTGGGGGGAGGGCACCGCGCCGGAGTCCAGCAACGCCGCCACCAGGCGGCGCACGATCGCCGCGCTGCGCACATTGGCCCGCGAGGTTTCCACCACCTGCTCTCTGGCGCCAGCGCCGTGCAGGTCGGTGTCGAGGAACAGCAGGCGCGGGCTTGTCTCGGGGTGCCATTGCACGCCAACCTGTGAGTGGGCAAGCGGAAGTGAGCTGCCGCCAACTTCCGGGCACGACGATGGACCGGACGGCGGCCTGCGTGTGACCAAAACAACAATTCGAGCGCGTTGCCGCCGCCCGACAGGAGCAGCTCGAAGGTGTAAGGTAAGTACGGGGCAATTTTACCTTACGCAGCGCGACCTCGAGACGGTCGAGACTGAGCGCCCGGTCCGCGCGGGCCGAGTCGTCGTCCACGAGGCGGCCGCCGTAAAACTCAGCGCTCGGGAAGGCCGAGATATCGGGGTGCATGCGGTACTGACGCGTCAGCATGGCGGCGCTGAGGCTCAGCTGGCTGTGAGTCACGGCGACCGAGGAGTCTCGCGCGGACGAGGCCGCCGGCACGAGGTCCATGAGCCGCTCGAACAGCGACCGGGACAGGCCGGCAAGGCGGTTACGGCCCGCGTCGCTGAGCACCGTCGGCGGCAGCTGCCGGTGGTCGCCCGCGAGCAGCAGACGGCCGCCGCTGCCGCCGTCGTCGAGGCGCAGCAGCGGCAGCAAGCAGGCGGGCTCCAGCGCCTGCGTGCACTCGTCGATGAGGACCGTGCCGAAGGTGAGCCCATCCATTTCGGGCCCGCCCGCCCCGATACACGTCGCGCATACCACATCCGCTTCCTCGAGCAGCGTCCGCCGCAGCGCCTTCAGCCGGCGAGCAGCCAGCCGGGCCGCCGACACCGCCTTCCCCACGCGACCGTCCGCCTCGTTGTTGGCGGCTGCGGCGTCCGCCGCGCGACGCTGCGCTTCTGACGCAGCCTTCGACGCGCGCGCCGCCGATGCGTCCAGCCACTCGATCTCCTTGAGCGCCTCCGGGTCCTCCTGTAGTGTCGACCACTCGGTCAGCGCTGGTCGCTGGCAGAAGCATCGCCGTTTACTGCCGCCACCCTATATCTAATCGCAGCAGCAAACGAGAATACTCGCCTGCCCTTCCATGCTCTGTCCGCGACCCTGATAGGTGTTGATCCACTGATGAGGTCCTAATCTATGCCCCTTGGTATGAGCTGTAGCAGTGGACTCATCGATCCGTCTGCAGTCTGTACTCCTGGTAGTACTGGTAGTTTCTCGTACTTCGTGAGGACTACTGCTGCTAGACGTGCTGACTACGGAAATGATTCGGACAATGCTCTCCCAGATATCGATGCGCGCCGCCCGACGTCGACCGCAGGAGGTGGTTTCGGGGCGCATTAAGCTATGTGTTCAGCACGAGTGACGTATGGTTTCGGAGCGACGGCGCGATTGCTCGCTGGCGAGTCAACATACACTACATGGCAAATATTTCGTCGCATCTTCGATCAATGTAAGCTGGGCTACTATTGACGCTCAACTTAATCGTACATCATTATCGAATCTATGTAGTCGCACACGCAGTGACAGCCACGCAGTGGTAGACACCGCGCGCGCTCATGTGAATTATACTGCTTGCATCGCCCCTGTCAGCAGATCATCTCTCTCCCTCTCGTTGAATGGGATCCCAGACGAACATTTCAAGCGCACTGCCTTTCACAGTAGTGTACTCTGGGAGGCGGCTGTGCCCCGCCTCAATGTCGAATTGGCACATACCGCTGTGGATGCCCGCGCGGCCGCCAGCAGCGCCGCCCTCTGCTTCTTCAGCTGCTCCGCCTCCCCCGCCATCTCGCCCGCCATGGCCTCCGACTCTACCGCCAACACCTCCAGCCGCGTCACCTCGGCGTCCGCAGCGTCTCGAGCCGCCCCGCGCAAGGCCATCTCTGCTTGCAGCCGCTGCATGGAGTCCGCCGACGCGCTTGTCGTCCGCTGAAGCACGGCTAGGGCAGCCTCCGCATCACCGCGAGCCGCTGCAGCAGTCGCCGCTTCACGAAGGTACGTCCGCGCCACTTTCAGCGCCCGCTTCCTCTGCTGCTCCAGCCAAACCACCTGGCAGCGACAAGCCAGGAGACACAGCGACACCGGACTCTCAAAAGTTTTGCCGCAGCACCGTCGAAGCCCATCCGATCCAAGGCCTCCCCATGCATGCACAGACGCAAGTGGTGCCAGCGCGCTTTGCCCAAGTAACGTGCGCCAGAAGCAATATCCCCCCCACCTCCTCTGGCAGTATGCCAATGCTAAGATAGGTCAGCTTAGCGTCATGTTCGTGTCGAAGACCCTGTTAACGGGCACCCGCAGTGCACAGGAAGTTGATGCTTGGAAAAAGAGACAGGAAGGGAGGAAGATGCCGTACAATATGCACACGCACAACGGGCTTAGCTGCTTACCCTACTGGGATGCCGTGATGCCCTCCAACCACCTACGGCTACATGTAAGGTCTCTCTCTCTCTCTCTCTCTCTCTCTCTCTCTCTCTCTCACGCACTTGTCGGTCTGTGCGTGCGTGTGTGTGTGTGTGGGGGGGGGGGGGGGGGGGGGGGGGTTCGTTAGATGGGCCGCTGGCAGAGATGAGAGTAGATGTCTGGATGATATCGCCACGCCGAGGTGAATAAGGGCCATTCTAGTAGTGATTCTTCGCCAGGAGGATCGCTGGATTGAGCCAGTCTGTTACGGAGGGTTTGGGATCTTTGACTGCGCACAGTCCTGGAAGTAAGGCATCACTGGTAGCAAATGCATCAACAGGAAGGGGGGCATTTTGCTTGGAGGACACAAAAATGAGGCGAGAAGGGCGGTCGGGCCCGGGGTATTTGGGAGGGTGGGTGGGGCGGGGGGGGGGGGAGGATGGGGCCAGCCAGTTGCCGCACCCACCTCCTTATCGATCGCCGGCACACCCTCCACGTCCCCCTCCTCGTCCGGCCCTGGTGCCGCTGCCTCGAGCTCCTCAGCCAGGGCGCGCCGTGCCGCGGCGACTTCTCCCAGCAGTGTCTCGGCGTCCTCCGCTTGGCGCGCCGCAACATCGGCGGCGGCGGCAGCCTCCGCCCGGCTGCTTGACGCGGCGGACACCTCCGCCTCGGCGCGCGCCAGCTCTGTGCGCAGGCGTGCTGCCTCTGGGCCCTGCGCAATCCCCCGCAATCGCACTCGAAACTCCTCCCCAGTATTGTGACAAAATGGAGAGAGGAGATGGGCGTGTGGGTGGGTGTATGTGAAATATATATATATATATATATATATATATATATATATATATATATATATATATATATATATATTTACATACATATTTACACATGTATATATGTATTACATATATATATAATACATATATAGATGTGTAAATATGTATGTATATAGACTGATATAAAATACAGCATGTGCACATTACATAGGTAAAACACATACATCGTTATCTAATTCAGATCACTCCATATATAATTTTGGGGCCGGTGTTAAGGCACTTTGAAAAGTCTATGGTAACTTATCAGACGGCCTGGCAGTGCTGCAAGGTATCGGTGGATAGGCAGTGACCTCTACAGTGTCAGGCAGTGTCCATCCCACATTGCAACATTGGTGAGAGCATGACCGCGTCTGGGGTGAACGATCAGGCCTTGTGGCGTCCAACCGGGGGCGGGAGAGGCGCAGCAATCATGGCAACACAGAGATAATTGCAAAGAGCGAGATAGAGAGGGAGGCAGGGGACTGGGCAGCCTTACAAGGCAATTGAGCAGCACAGCTGTACTGTTCGCGACTTAATCGGCCTAAAGTTCGGAATGTTGTTGATTCGATTGATGTTAAGGGCGGATGAACTGGTTGAGGTCACCCGGGATTACCTCCAGGCTGGACAGTGCCAGCGCCCGGGCGCCGGGGTCGCCGGCCGCCGGCTCGCCCAGCCGCACCACCCGCAGGCCAGGCCCCCCTGTCGCCGCAATGCGCCGGGCGAGCTCGTCCACCGCGACGTTGTTGTAGGCCACAGCCAGCACGCGCCCCGCGCCGCCCGCCAGCCGCGACAGTCCCACCACTAGCGCGGCGCACGTCTGTGTCTTACCTGTCCCTGGGGGGCCTGGCAAGGGCGGCGGAGTTGGTCACCGAGATAGCAATAGCAATGGAAGCATGGCACGCACCCATTCTCCGCGTCAGCGCCCTTGAAAGCAGTCTGCTCCCCCCCCCCCCCCCCCCCGCCCCGCCCCCCGGCTATCTCTGATACATGGCCTGCCTGTGTGTCGCCCTGGCCATCTCGCAATTCCACCACGCCATAGCCGCTGGGCCGCGTGTAAACACGAAACGATAGGGGCGTATTTGGGAGACATGCCGCGAGCGTCTGACTGCTGATGGCACTAGTCTGACCTGCGGCGCTGGCATGCCGAGCAGCGCTGCTGGTGCCCTCGTCGGCATTGGGCCTACGGCTGCCGGCGCACCTGTGAGAACCCGACTATCGCAATCCTCGAATTGGCCTTGCGTGCAGGTTATAAGAGCCTTTGCTAACCGCAATAGTTTAATATAAATGTGACCTCTTGACAGGTGGGGCGGGTTCTTATTCGCAGTGCTCTTCTGACCGCGTCGGTACCCACAACGACAACGCTGATATTGGTACGGCACCTCCCCCCTTTCCACCCCCCCCCCCTCCCCCCCCCGCGGCTGCCCTCCACCACCTGCGCATCCTACCTGGGCCCATCTACAAACATGCAGGTGCCAAGGCAATCTTGCTCGATTCACACACTCAGTGCGGTACACTTGTGCCGCTCAACTGTCTTTAACGCTTGGCCACACCGGAGGCCCATCTCTCTCTCTCTCTCCTTATATGTATATACAGATATATACAGATACAGATACATATACATACTTATATACACACACATATATATACATATGTATATATATATGTATACACATACGTATACATATGTATATATATGTGTGTGTGTGTGTGTGTGTGTGTGTGTGTGTGTCTCCCTCTGTTTGTTTATGTGGTAGGATGTTATAGGGATGTTATAATATAGAGTGGCCAAGTCGGCAAATGAAGGGGCTGCGGCAGGTGATTGTGTTGTCAAGGAGGGGAAGGGGGGAGGGGGGGGCACCCTGGAGCAGCGTGATGCGGCTGGCGGTGGCGGCGGTCAGCACAGCACGCTGGTCATCGTTGAGCGGCGCCATCACGGTGGGCGGCGCGGCCGCCGCGGGGCGCGGTAGCGGGGGCAGCTGCAGCGGCTGGCCCGTGTTGGCGACCGCGTGCGAGGCGACCACAAAGCGCAGAGCGCCGCTGAGCGCCGCGCCGCCGCCAGCCCCCGCCAGCTCCTCCAGCGCTCCCCGCAGCCGGGCGTAGGTGACGTCGGAGAAGCCCTTGTCCAGCCTCCATGTTCCTTGGTGCACGTCGGCGCGCTCATCGTCATCGCCAAAGGGGCCGCCGTCCCGCAGGCAGCTCCGCTCCACCTCGAGCCGGATCACCTCCGGGCCCACATCCGCCACCACCCCGTCCAGGCCGCTGTGGCTCGCCGGTCCGACGTCTGCGGGCGACAATCGCACGTAGTCCCCGCGGGAGAACGTGTGCTGCGGCGGCAGCGCCTCGCCCGGCAGGCTCACCTCCACCAGCCCGCTCCCGTAGTCCGCCACGTGCGCATCAAGCCCAACAACGCACAGCCCCTCCGCCGCCAGCTGCCGCTCAGGCCGCCGCCACAGCGCCTCCACGACGCCTCGGTCGGCCGCCTCCTGTGGGATCAGCCCCGCAACTGGTGAGGGCGCTGGATGCAAGCAGCCCATCTCCCATCCTTCCGCAACATTGCGGCCGCCACGGTGCGTCACTCCGCAGCGCTGCATGATCTGCCGGATTGCGCCCTCATCCGTTAGGCAGCCGGCATGCATTGGGTGACCTACATCTGAGAAATGGGCTATTATGTGGTGGAGGCACCCGGCGGGGGGCATTGGGGCAGCGGGGAGGGGCCCTGTTTGCGCACCCACTAGAATTCCGTTATGCCCCGTTGCCCCTTTATCCACCTCATGTATTCGCAGGATCCGCATGGCCGTCCTCTGGTAACAGTTCTGGTTTCCCTCCCTACTTTAGCCTTAACTTCATTTGCATGATGCCTATTGGTGTGCATTGCATCGTGGTCTGACTGCCTGCAACGTGGGATGGCACGTAGCGTGGGCTGATGGCGGCAGGCATCTCTCAAGTAGATGCCTATCCGCGGGAGCCCCTCGAGGCCGTCCGCATCACCCCGCCGCATCGCACCTCGGCGCTGACGAAGTCGGTGTAGTGCTTGGTGTAGAACTGCACCGCCATCGGCTCTAGCAGGCTCGACGCCGGCGGCTTATGCCGCCTTGCCGGCGCCATCGGGACGCTATGCGACCTCGTTCGACGGGCGATAGGCCTCCTCTATCCCGCTGTCCGCGGCGTGCGTGTCTCCCCTTTCCGGCGAAGAAGCGCTCGATAGGCTCGGTCGATGCAGATGGTGTGCATCGTGTAGATGGCGTACGCGACTCCTACCGGCGGCTGCAAACTGGTGTGCATCCTCCCTGCATGCCCATACAGGATGTAGCGTGGCGGCCCATGTTGCCCGATGTGAGTGGCATAAATAAGGATTCGTCCACGTCGGCTATAAGTGCAGCTACATTGGATCGTGATTTAAGAATGATGATTATATAATACTCTGAATACGGGTAGAAATAAGCGACTACAGGGTAGGTATAGCTGACTACCAGTACCTACTGCGGGTCGTGGTGCGAGTGATAATGATACATACGACCCTGACCGTCCCCGCATACTGTTACGAATAGCGACTACCCGTACCGGTCTGCACAGGCTACTTCCCAGTCTATTAGGATTCAGCTGGCTGTATCACCGTCATAATCTTGGGTTGTTAGTTCCGGAGTTAGGGGGTTTCATTCGACCTAGTCAGGTTATTGCGTCAACACCCGACAAGGACTTAAACCTGCCTTAATCTTGGGTGGGGTCCCTCCCTCCACGGCGGCGCCTTGGATTTTACTACACCTTTCCACATTAGTCCCAGGCCCCTTTCTTGCCGAATCCGAGCTTACGATTAGTAGGGCAGCTGAATCTAGGATTTGTGACCTGAAATCCTGGAATGTTGCACATTTATGCTCAGTCTTTATCACCACAGGGTGTAAGCAAGCCCTTTGGCTTTTACAAGTGTCCTACATGAGTGACACTTGCGCCACACTGGCCGTTTTATTCAATACAAGGCCCACGCACAACAACGGGGTTGGTGCCCCGCACGCCCCGCCGCGCATGAGTAGACCATTGCATGCATGGTGGGATGGCCATGGGTGGGCGAGGAAACCTGTCGGCGAAGAGGCTAGGGTAATGTTGGTTGGGGTGAGGCCGCAGTGGCGTGCGCATGTGCAACATGTGCCGTGATACCATCGCCACTGCAGTGCTGCTGCCTTGTGGTGCAGCTCTCAAACTCGCGGTATCGCTCAGTGCGTCGCAAGGAAACATCAAAAAATCCTATAAATACCGTCCACTAAAAACTGCGCGAGCAGGGCTACAATTTTCACAGTGACAGCACGGTCGTCCAAGGTGATTTCGGCACTTTTCGTTTAAAAAAACAAAATGTCGAATTACGACGTATGTGTCAGCTTGTGGTCAACACGTCGGCGTGAAACTTTACGCCAAGTGGATCTCAACACATGATACACGGTGGCGGGACAGTGTGTTGTGCGTACTCGTGCACAAACCACTCAAACTTGACACATGTCCCCTTTGAGCGATCCCAACAGCCGCCATGCCGGATCCTCCCTTTCACAACATTATTTCCAGGCACCAGCATCGACGCATTAAGGTGCACGCCATTGCTGTCCCACTGGGCTCATCATGGCGCGCTATGAGCATGCGGCCATGCACTAATATAGAAAAGCTTTGGCCTACGGCAAGGATGCCGCGAGAACCCTCTCCCGCCTGCGCGTGCATCAATCACATCCGCATTTTGTCCATGATTTTGCCCATAAATCATGGTCATCGACACGTACGGCTTGGTCCATGACGAAAATGACCTAATTTCAATGCCCTACGTGTATGGTGGATAGTAATCATACCAAGGGTGTGTGGTATGAGTACGGGGGCAGTGGTGTCCCATGCCTATTTATGCACACGAGTGGCGCAATTTGTGGTTTTGAAGCGCTAGCGCGAGAAGCCATGCTTTTGCTTGAATGAAAGTGTTGACGGCTACCGCGTGGCAATAAGTAAGGGTGCATCGCGCCATCGCGGCATTTTCCCCCAACCGTACGACCTTGAGTAACATGCATGCACGCACGCACGGTCTCAGTAGCGTAGCCGCGCACGCATAGGCAAATGTGCAAACCACGTACTCATGTAGAGGCATGTAGGAATGGGAAAATTTTCCAAACATATGACGTCGGCCCCCCCCCCCTCACATTGTTTTTTTGTTGCACATATATTGCACTCCCGAGATGCTTTGCTCCGCGGGATGGGGCTTCCCCCGCCAACTCGCATTATTCGAATGGGCCGACGCCCGTACGGGTAGGGTAGACCTTTCGTGGTCATTGCCGGGTATTTGATGGCAGTGTTTAGACGGTGATCCAACAATGTCACTGGCCTCTAATTAGTCTTGCAGAATGCTTTGGCAATTTGCTTGATGACTATTACGCAGAGCACCGTCGCCTACCCATGGCTTCCCGCAACCGGATCGCAAACGGCCGTCGTAGAGGCGTTGCAAGGGTTTATTGTTGCCAGTCATGTCCGCCCGGGGGAGAGAAAAATGATGCAGATGGGGTATTTAGAATAAAAAAGAAAAGAAATTGTCTTGCAAAGTTGCTGGCCTTTCTTAAAAGAAAACTGAAAGATACATTTTTGGCGTATCGCGAATCGATATTGGAGAGCGGTAAGGGCATTCTTTGATTGGGTATTGGCCCTTTATTTAGGAAAATTTTTCGTACATTGTTCTAAATTTGATAGCAATACACGAATGCGGGCCAAAGCACTACGGTATTAAGATTTGTACGCGTATCAATGGCCAGTCGGCTAGCCATCGCCAACTACTAATCGCAAATATTCGTACGGGTACTAAAATTAATCCCAACTACTTATCGCAGAACATAATTCGAAAAACCTATAAGGGTGGCAAACCGTATGTAGGGCAGGGCCCGCTATTCTAAATTTTTGAAATCTACAGGTACGCGCTAGTAAAAATAAAACTACCACTGCTATAGTCGACATGCCCTGCGTACGAAAGGTACGCCCGCCAGTAACGCGGCGGTGGCGGAGGCTACCTGTACGTCATCGACGACCACGACGACGACGACAATCATCCATCGCGATACTGATTTTGGCGTTAGGCTGCATTTCATTTTCGGCCGTAACCGTAGTCGCAAATATTCGTACGGGTACTAAATTGCTCGCAGGATCCGCAAATTCGGCATTTTTACGGTGCGGCTGGCACGGTGAAACGTGACATCCCAGTATCCGCCATTTTCCTCGTCGCCCTCGCCCTCGTCCTCATCCCCTTCGTCCTCGTTGCCGCCGTCCTCGTCCCCATTCTCATCCTCCTCATCGTTGTTCTCGGTGCTCTCGTTGTTACCCCGCACAGCGCGGTCAGCCACCCCACCTCAATGCCCAACTTGCTCTTCGTTCTCCTCGTCCGCCCAAAAATCGTCGTCATCCATGCCCGTAGCGCCTGGAAGCGGGGCTTGCGGTCGCGGCTGCGCGGGCGGGGCGGGAAGGGGGGGGGGTGTTGGTGGCCATCGCGAACAATCGCTTGGTAGTGTTGTAGCCTGATGAGCACCCAACACGGCACCATGTGGGCGGGCGACTGGCAAATGAGCCAGGTCAGTGACGTTTGACAGCACCCCCTCAGTCCTGTGAGTTCAAATGTTCAAACGGGCCCAACATCAGCATGCCTTGGCGCCCGGGCTGGTGCCGGGCCGAGCAGCAAGCATGGCGCTGCCTGGCCCCTACGACCCTTTGCGGCCGGCATGTAAATTGCGCTGAACATGTATATTCTGCGTAAAGTATTACTTCGATTTACGGCTCAGTGAGCCATATATATTTAGGGCGGTCGTAAATGCTGCGATATTTGCGACCAGCCGCAAATCCTCGAGACGCAAATCCGCCAGTTTACGGTTACGGCTCAATAATACAACTTCGTGTTAAGCGATTACAACCACTCGCGAGCCGCAACCGTAAATTCGTACCGGGTACCCGTACGATTATTGGCGGTTACGGCCGAAAATGTAATGCAGCCTTAGCAGAGAAGCGATCCAATTGGATGAACTCATCACGGCCGCGACAAATGTACACGCGCAATAAGCAAGTAAATGCAGTGAAGTACAATGCATCGACTTTGGAAGTTGGGCCGCACGCATACCACATACGCATGTCACATGGACCACCGGGGCCGTGCAGACCATATGGTTGAAGAAAAGTAACGGGTCAATTACATTTAATAAACATCGGGGGAGGGGCAACATGCACGGGATGTCTCATCTCGACTCGAGAACAAAAGCATTCCATGGCACGGTTTCCGCCTCAACCTGACGCCGACTCACTCGCGCGACATTGCCGGATGTCGGTCCACCCTCACCCGCGACAGTTATCAAGCGCCAAAGGGCACCCACCAAAGCTACTCACCAAGGCACGACGGCATGCCACGCCGGTCCTCGTGTTGCCACTGTCGTAACGTTGTAGTGCATCATCCCCGTGCCCCGACTCGCCGCACACGGCACCGTATGCAACGCCCGCACCACCACATATGGCCACATGCAAGCACGCACGCACGAACACACCTACTTCTCCCATCGCACCCACACACACTTCATGCACATACGCGATGTTGTCGCTACCGCTAAATGCACTTTTTCCTTATCGGTCGCGATACGAGGTACCCGTTTGAGTAGCGACACCTTACCATGTTCCACATCGGCACATAACGGGATTACAGTTATACTTATTCAGATACACTGAATTATGTACATTCATTCTATAATCAAATCTGCATTCGTAAGCCCACAGTCCTTGTCACGCACTTGCCCGGTACGAAATGCGGTTCGTACACTCACACCAACTAACTCGTTCCACATGTGCTCCCGTCACGCATCCCGCTCCTCCCATGGAGCCCCCTTGCACGAAGCCCCCACTTGCACCCTGACACTGCCCTTGTAGTACGTCGTCAACGGTCCATGCCAAGCGTGCATGAAGTGACAAGTTCGCGCGCCGACGCATTGGCGCGGCCATCGCACCATCCCCAGCGCTGTGAGGAATTTCGTTCCGCCGGGAAGTTACTCGGCACCCGCCTTCGGTCACCCCCCCCCCCCCCCCCCCCCCCCCCCCGCGCGCCACCGATGCGCGCACTTATAGTCGCATGTATAGCAAATGTGCAAGTCATGTGATGGAACATAATTGTCAAGTGATAAAATGCACCACAGAAGTATCCAAAATCCGAATACTGCGCTCACCGCGTTCGTCCTCCAGTGCATCCCGGCTACTCACCCTATATAATTTGCTACGGGTACTCTAGCGATGATGGCGCGATATGCTGCTGAGACGTCGATCGCGTGCCGCCTCCGAGCGAAGTCCTTAAAATTTAGACGTTTCCATGAATTATGGCGTCGCTTCTGCATCCCTACTACTCTTCATAGGAGCGACATGATATGAGATATCTTATTTTGTATATGGCCGAGAATATTCATTGCTCGCGAAATTACTACAAGCGCGCAGCATAGCCACGCTACCCTGCGCGACTACGATGAGCGATGATGGTGGCAGCAGCAAAGCATCATCATCATCGTATTATTATCGTCATTTGTCTGTCAACAACGCGCTCTGTATAGATTAAGCGGCTATTCCCAGGCCGCCCGCCACCAGGCAGCGGCCCACTAGGAGCGGAGGATCATGAGTGCGGCAGGCCTGGCGGCACCACCTCCACCTTCACGCGGTGGGCGCTGGAAGCCCCTAAGACCCGTGCACGGCAGGGTGCGGCATGGGGCTGAGCGGGTGTCCGGTTGCCTCTGATCCTCGGATCGTGCGACGACCGGGGAGCCCCATGGGGGCTTAGTCCCGGCAGCGCCTACCACAAGTGCGAAATTAGTACATGTACTGCAACCTAGCCACGTGGCCTACAGGGGACCCGCCGTACGCGCTGTAATTAGCGGACCTATGCGGGTTGGTCCGGGGGGGGGGGGGGGGGGGGGGCTTCCATGATGTTGGGTAAAGGCAGCTTGTCAAGACGAACACTTGATTCAGTTGCAATATTTTCTATTTCAAGCTATCCCCATCCGTACATACATACGGCACTACTCTCGGAACAAATACTGAAGGGGGTATGAGCGGATCGATGCGACTGACTCGTTGCAACGCGTGAGCTATGTGACAAAGCCGGCATAGCACCGTCGGGCGCATGGGCAGGCAGTTAGAGGGGAAGGGCAATGTAGCTATTAACAACGACATTGGACACGATACGAGTTCATCGGCGCTTCGTCGCAACGACGATGGAAACGCCGCGCAGGATCCCAATGCGTGCGTGTTGCGGCAAAGTGGCAACGGCTGATGGCTACGTGCATGCGGAGATGCCACACGCGACATGAAGGGATCTCGCATGACGAACATCTCCCGCCGCAAGTGACAACAATCGGCGCGTTGGCGTTGTTATGGCCTACGCCCACCCGATGAATGACCACTCGGTGCTCCGAAACCACGAAACGCCGCGCGGGTGCGCGCTTTGGTGTGGCCGATGTCAAACTGGCGGTGGCCGGTACCCCAAAGCAAGGCTACTGAGTTATAGAGTACCTTCTCGCAATGGGCTTCGGCATTTGGTAGACGCGGTACGAGTCCGCGGTGACGGCTCTATGGTTCAGGAGGCTCACTCATCGGCACGTCGGCCCTTCGAGACCACGGCGAATTAACACGAAACCGCATATTTACTGATCGACGGCACGCGCCCCGATCCCGCGCGGCGGCCGATGCGGGCGGGATCGCGGTGCGTGCTCGTGTTGCCGATCATCAATAAAGGTCGGTGCCATCGGGCAGCCAGAAAATATCACGGGAATTGATGGAATACGTACTCACAACGCGTATCTGTTTCGCGGGGTCGCCGATGTCGCGCGTGCGAATGGCTGCAGGTTTGCGACGGCGCGCATTTTGCGGCATCGGGAGAGCGATAGTCGAGTTGGCGCTCCGAAACCATATGTGTACTCCGCAGGTTCACGACGTGCGTGCTACCGTACCGCAGCAGAGTAGAGGCGGTTGACGCCGGCCGCAGCCAGGCGTAATATCCCTACAACGTGGCTGCTGGGATGAATACAAATCGTAACGCGGGGCGGCTATGCGCAAGGGCCGCCGATATGCGTATCGCGTGCGCGTGCTCGGGGACAGCTCTGGAGGCTATCAGCCTTTGTCCTCGGATGAAAACTCGGATAGTCGGAGACCACCCGAAACCAACAGAACGCCGTTTTCGCAGCGTGTGCGTTGGCGCAGAGTGTCCATGACAGCTGTTGGATTGCCGGCCAACTTAGTTGAAAGCTACTGAGCTAAACAGCATATCCCAGTCGACAGGGCCGCTGACATCTCGCAGCGGTACGGTACGAGTCGGCCCACCTGGCGGTTCTGTGATCTCGGTGGAGGCTCACTCGGCCGTCTGCGCGTCCACGCTCCGAAACCATGAAAAGGCGAGACCACCGCGCGGGGTATCGCGTCGTGCGTGCTGCCAATGACAACTTGCGTAAATATCGCGGCAGATGGAATGATGACACTCGTTTAACGCGCGTGTCTGCCCAGCGGGGTCGTCGATGTCCCGTGTGCCGTGGCAGGAGTTTGGGGACGGCGCATTTCGCGGGCTTGGAAGAGTACTCACTGCTCGTCGAGTCAGCGCTCTGATGCCACAACCCTGGATCGCAATGTGCGTACTGGTAGTGTGGCCGCAGAGAGAGGGCTAATGCCCACCAACAGGTGAGCAGGCGCTGGCTTGATTGGCCGACAAGGATCACGGGGCACACCATGCATCGATGCCTGGATGATTCGTCATGCAAGTGCCATCCGAGCATATTTATATGTTAATTGCTGAAAAGCAGATCAAGTTAGATATATCGATATCCAGTAAGGCTAATAGCAGGATCTTATAGCAAAGAAGCGCCATGCCGCTTTCCAGCAGGGAGTACCCAAAGTGGCATGCAGAAGTTGAGGTAGCATTCGCCCCGTTGACAAAGACCCCACTATCATATCTGCCTCCTGATGGTACACATGCTGCTAGCTTCGCATACTAACCTTAATTCACTGCACTGGCAGAGTGGAATGCGCAGTGCAACCCGTGATACACCCAGTCGTGATAGTCTGCCTGCTTGTTGCCCCTCACTTGGAAATGAAAGCGAATTGCCGTCTACTGATAAACTCAATGTAAACTTGTCATGTTAATTCACTGACAGATGCCCAGTTTCAGTAACCGCCATCCGGGATTATTTGTCATTCAGCACTCATATACCTCACATATGAGAATATATATACACACATACATACATACATACATACATACATACATATATATATATATTCTTTTATAATACTTTGATA
>VCJN01001088.1:0-72165 GCA_006384855.1 Tetraselmis striata | reverse complement strand
CGCAGCAAGAGGGAGAACGTGTTCATGCACCCCCACCACGACAAAGCAGACGTCGCCATTGGCAGGTCCTGGGTGCATGACGAGCTTTGAGACCGCCATCAACGCAGCCGGGAGGGGGAGGGGAGGGGCACCGAAGAGGCGCCGGCCGGCAGTTGGCGGACAGGACGACGGTTTGCGCAGCCGACGGCCGGCCCTCAGAACAACTCAGATTGGGCGGTGGAGATCCGCAAATCAGCACGTTGTACTCCATTTTTCCATTTCTATCACCGGGCCACCAACGGAACCATGCCGACAGCCAACACAGATTTAGCCATTTTCGATGCGCGGTGATTGGCTCTAGGATGCCAGGCAAGTTTGGCGTACTGTGATACTGTTCCCCGCCATAATGAAATCGCCAGCAGTCTGGTAGCATCCGCGCCCGCCACAGGTGCGGCCCATGGCGCTTCGTGGTTAAGTTGCCTGCAGTAGTTTGTGACATGGTTGCCGCCGCCTGAGGCTGCAATGGCGCCCTTTGCGTGCGTCCCTTCCGTTGCCTAGATGCGTGATGGCGGTCCATTTACAACATGCAACAGCGCATGCATGCCGAGAGTGAGAATGCGTCAGCAGGCGTGGCATGCCCCGCGGTGCGCCATGACCGAACTCACGCAGCCGGCAAACTTGTCGTGCGGTGCAATGGGGGGCATGTGCAGTGGGTGTGTTCCGGGGAAAGGGGGGGGGGGGGGGGGGGGGGGAATACCGGCGGGTTTGGCACAGTGGGGGCACGACACTCACCCTGTGATGCTGTTAATGGGTTGAGAGGGCACACTTTAGGAGGCAGTGTATAGAGATTGCCAATGTCAATGTCGCACTGTCCACGAAAGAAGTACCTTCATTCTGATAGTGTATCCTGAAGCCAACACGGAGCTAATGTGAGCATTACAACGCTGGAAGGGGGGAGGTTGTGGTGTGTGAGAGGCATGCAAGGGGGGAGGGGGGGGGGGGGGGGGGGGGGGGGGGGGGTGGGGGGGGGCAGAGCATGTGCTCGTATTTGAAACAACAAAAGATCCGCAAGTTGTGTATCTGCGGGCAGCCTAGCACCGGTATATTGCGCTGTACGGGTATCGATCACTGCCAGCCGAGTATTCATAAGAGTATAGCTAACAGCATTGCTATCATTGGACAGCAGGAGGTGTCATGGTGAGGCCGTGTGAGGCAATGCATTGCTGCCGCTTTGCGCGGGTGCAGTCATGTCAGACTTGGCTTCATGGCAGTTTGGTGTGGATTTAACTCACCGCGTGGCTGAGGTGCCCGCTGCGCAGGGCTTGATAAGTGTCTTCTAAGCGTCACCCTGGCGAGATCAGGATATACTATGTAGAGCGGCCGCTGCGCTTGCTGGGATGGTGCGACACGGGAAGCTTATGCACCCAGACAAAAAGAAGAATAATAGCTACCCCCAAGGAGAGGGGGGGAGGGGGGGGGGGGGGGGTTGCAGGGAGCATTGCCTCATATCAATGCTGATTTGAGAGGTAGTAATGATGCACTGCCACGCCGTGCTCGTGCTCCGGCACTGCTGGCTGTGCAGCATGCGCATGTCGGCGGTACCGTAACCCCTTTAGGCTACGCTTGGTGGCTGAGTTTGCATGCATGCAATGGACTGTGATGCCAACTGATGCCCATGCTGCCCTGCGCATGTTCCACTGGCATTGCCGTTTGTCAATTCTTGTGTCAACTGGCACCACCGAGTCTATATGATCACAAGTTCAGTTACCATCATTACACACTGGCCACCATTGCTGCGGCCACCCCCTCCCGGTAGCCTCATCCCTGTGCCTCCCCTAGGTGGTGTACTCCGCATTGATCTTCACGTAGTCGTAGCTCAGGTCGCAGCCCCAGGCCATGCCTGTGCCGGAGCCCTTACCAATGCCCACCTGGCAGCCGCCGCGAGAAGAGCAGAGCATGCACCGCATTTAGCGCGTCCTGTCCATAATCGTAGGATAGGTACGGAGGTGGAAAGAAGACATGCTTGGGGGCAGAGTCCGTGTGTGTTGTTGATGGTATTGGGAGGGGGGGGGGAGGGGAGGGGAGGGGCAGGACGCACCTCAATGTTGACGGTGCCGTGCACAGCGCACGTGTCCGTCAGGTAGGCGCTGGCCGCCTTGGCGTCAAACTCCAGCGGCTGCCCGTTCTCCATCAGCAAGATGTCTCCCAGCTTGACCATCAGATTGTCCTGGTCGAAGACGACGCCTGAGTATCCTGCCGCCGCGGCGATGCGGCCCCAGTTGGGTCGTGCCGTAGATGGCCGCCTTTGCGAGCGAGGACCCCACCACGGAGATGGCCACCTGGCAGTGCAACGGGGTTTCAGGCGTGAGAGACGGCGCTGCACAGCTGGTGTTGGCTTTCGGTCCGTTGTGCATTGCTGTTTGCATTGACTTTTTCCCAAAGAAGGGAAAAAAATGTTTCCCTGAAATTATATCAGCGTACAACACGGAACACGCCACAGAATATTCACATTGATGGCGCACAGCAGTTGATTATTTCTGCGATCCGCAACACCCCATGTAACAGTCGGGGCAGCCTCACCCGGTTGGCGTCCTCCTTGCTGTCGGCGCCCGTGACCTGGCACTCGATCAGGCAGGTCGCGCCCTCGCCGTCCCAGGCGATGGACTTGGCCATGCCCTGCAGGATGGCGGTCGCCGCCGCCTCCAGCTGCTGAGCCTCCGGGCTGGCAGGGTCGCTGATGACCGGGCCACCAGCGGCGCCGCTAGCCAGCCCAATGACGCAGTCGTTGGTGCTCGTGTCACCGTCCACCGTGATCTGCGCCGCAGAAAAAGGGAGGGGGCACAATTCTCAGTGCGTTGAGCGAGAGTGGCCAGCGCGCCCCTACGTATCAGAAACCACTCCAAGTGTTGGCCGGAGTCGCAGGGCGCTCGGCAACAACCCCCGCCCGCCGCGCGCTGGCCTCACCTGGTTGAAGCTGTTCATGGAGCCGCGCTTGACGATGCCCGTCCATACCTCGGGCGTCACGGGCGCGTCGCAGGTTAGCACGCCCAGCATGGTGGCCATGTTGGGGTGGATCATGCCGGAGCCCTTGGCGATGGCGCCCAGGCGGTAGGTTTGTGCCGCCGATGTCCACCTCCAGCGCCACGCTCTTGCTCACCAGGTCTGTGCAACGGAGGGCGCGGTGAGGAGGTAGCGGAACAGGTGAGGCAACGGCTACCAGCATCGCCATTTGCTGCCGGTCTGTTATTTCATTTGTATTAATCATGACATTAATGCCGCAGCCTGGCCTTTGCCCGCACGGTGGTCATTGCGGCAATGTGGCCAGAATACAACACCACTCCCACCTCCCACACATGCCAATTCGACAGAATTTGGAAACAGTTGCCGGCAACACTGCACTCTGACCCTGCGGACTATGATACTGGCTGTAATAACACAGAACCATCAGTGCTTGCAGTGGCATAGATCGGTGCGCGCCTCTGTGCGGAAATTCGAATCAAGATGAGCTTCTACATGATTAATTGCAATTGAATGCGAAGGAGAGTGAAGAATGAGAGAGTGAGGGGGGGAGGGGGGGGGGCGGGGGGCGCACCAGTGGTCGTGATCGCGACGGCGGCGCGGTGGGCGTCTTCAGGCGAGTCCGAGAGCTGGGCAACCAGCTTGGGTACCGACTCCAATAGCGCGCCCATCTTGATGCGGCGGCCAATCACACCTAGCAGCGGCAGCGGCCAGAGGGACAGCTATTGACTCCTGGAGCCCCCCCCCCCCCCCCCCCCCCCCGGCTGCTGTTCCCGCTTCCTCACAGACGGGCGTTTCTAGGCTGTGGAGTCGTACCTGTGGACTCCACCAGGACCTCATCGGTGGTGATGCCCAGCGCCTCGGCCACTGCGGCCACGCTGTCCAGCGAGTCCTGGTAGCCCTGGCTGCCTGTGGCGGCATTGGCTTGGCCGGCGTTGATCAGCACGGCGCGTGTCATGCTGGTGCGCTCCAGCACCTGGGGCACAGGCCGCGCACATCGCGCTGCCATCAGCGGCATGATCAGAGCCAATGCAGGGGGAGGGGGGGGGAGGGTACATGGAGGCAGGGCCGGGGCACGCACCTCCTTGCAGTAGGTCACCGGCGCGGCGCACATCATGTTGGTAGTGAAGGCGCCCGCGGTCACGGCTGGCTCGTCCGCCACAACCAACGCCAGGTCAGCCTTCACGCCCTTGGCGCGCAGCCCGCCATACATTCCTGCGGGGCGGCATCATAGGGGGAGCCACGGGCGGTTAACTCGGAGCACTGCTTTGACGGCTGCAAGCTCTATGCACGCCCGCAGCGCTCTCGATGGATCAGGCAGGCAGCTCCTTACACCAGCAGGCCCTTCAACCCCACTCGAGAGGCGACAATTCCAGAGAAGGGCGGAGGATTAATCTCAGGCAAGACGTTGTCGCACCGGAGCTCTTGAAGCCTTTGGGCGCGTTGATGGAGCCCTCCACCTGCCGCCAGGGGCCGTCTGGCACCAGGTTGGGCGACGCCGGGATGTCGAAGCTCGGGCCCAGGTCGTAACCGGCAGACACGCGGACGGGGCCGCGGCCGGTCGGCTGTGTGCGGGAGTAGAGGGTGGAGCGGCGGCAAGTTAGCAGCCGCAGAGAAAGCTGCCGACGCGCGGGTGCAAGCCGGGGCAGTTGTGCCCCCCCCCCCCCTCCCCCCCCCCCCTTCGAGGGTGACTCGGCCGCACTCACCTCCGAGCGGCTCCGCCGAGCGACGAAGGCCGCCCGCGATCGGGAATCCACGGACGCCAGGCGCCGGTGACCCGCCACTGCACAAATGTCCAGGCGGCACAATCGCTAAGCTGTCAGCAAGCTTGGCACGCATAGACGGGGTCCTCGGCTGATGGCATCGTGAAATTTCGACGAGAACCCTCTCGGCGGATCGGAGCTCGGCGGTCGCTGGCGCTGTGCGAGCATGAATACATATCGGGCGGAACGCGGGGAGGAGTAAAGCAATGCAATCGTCGTGAAGATGACACATCGCCAGTGGATAACTAGAGTGGGGCAGTGGGGCAAAGAATGAAGGTCGGGGGGGGGGGGGGGGAGGGGGGCGGGGGTCGACGACGCACTGCGAGCCGCCGCCTGGGGAACGGGCCGGCCGGCGCGGCGTGTAGCCAGCGGGGCAGTGGCCGGCGCCGCTGCCGCGCGCGAGAGCTGGGCACTCTGCATCGTGCGTGCGGGCGTTGTGGGAGACGGGCTCGATACGCGCGCGCACGGGAAGCGGGACAGGTGTAATCGTTATCGGTGACGGAAGAGGCTGCGGCGTGGTGAACGTTTACTACGCAGTGCCTGGTATATGTTCCCATCAAGGTGTGACGAAAGCTGATGATGGTGCGCAATCGCCGCGATGACTCACAGGTGACAACGCACTCTCGGCGTCATCGACGGGCTGCTGCTGCTAGGGTTCTGGCTCGCGGTGCTTGATTGACGTGCGGCTGCGCGCCCCATATCCGCGCGCGGTGCACGATCGGCGCCGCGTCATCAGCCGCGGGTCGACAGCAGCAACCAAAGGACAATAATATTTGGCATATCCCTGTGAAGTATTTTAAAACCAAATGGGCTCGTGCCCATCCTGCGTCTGCTCATGTTACTGCTTCCACCTCGCAGTCGCTGTAGGGGACTTTTCTGATTGTTCTTTTTTTGGTGATTTCCGATATCGCCTTCTGTTGCTAGCTCATGTAGTCGCTAATTAATTATTATTATAAAACCAACATCCATGATTACACTATCGGACATGGGCATCCGATATTCAACCAGCCGGTTTTTTTACGGTGTACGGACAGAACGATGTATTGTTCGACGAAGAATATGCGTGATGTCTTTGTGTGTTTTGTGGCCCCACCATACGATCTGCCGCCATGGCGCTATGACCTTTATATAATTATTTAAACTCATCAGAATAATTGATGAGGGAGTGTGTGTGAATGTTAAGGGAAAAATGACGTCAGCCGACATCAGATTCTGCGCGTGGCGGTATAAAGCTGTATCCCTGTGAGGCAGCTGCTCTTCCATCCTTACAGGATAGCGCCTGTAATGCTATAACCCCCCCCCCCCCCTACGGGCGGGTAGCGACGAGAACTACGGGCGGGTAGCGACGAGAGGGTGGCCACGCCGCAAAGCAAAATCCATCGACTGCTTATTTTAAATAAGGATCCCTAGGGGTACCTGTACATACCTGTACATACAGCGACTACAGGTACTGTACGGGCACGATATAAACTGGGAGGTCGGTCGAATCGGCACGACTCCTACAGCATTCCGCATTCAGCGCTCAGCGGCTCAGCGCATCAGGACGCGCCCTGCGATAAGTGGAAGCTGTCCCTCCCAGTTACGCCGCAAGCCGAGAGCTACGCGCCGGGATTTCCAGTAGGCGATTCCTATCGCTCCCCCCCCCCCCCCCCCCCCCCCCTCGCGCCGGGCCGCGACGATACTGGCGTTCCTGTCAATATAAAACGCGCTTTCATCACGCGCACGTCTTCGAGTCCAACCCTCTCCCCCGCGGCGCAGCGCGGCGGCGATGCAAAGCCTGGCGGACGCCTGGGTGGGGCGAGAAATTCCGCAGACGCCCAAGCGCCGGCGTGATGTATCGGCCATCGCGGGCCTCGCCTCGATGCCGCAGATGGTGACCCCCAACCCCCTCGACCAGTGCTCGCGACCCGACACACAGACGCAAGCACACACGCAGACCAAGACAGCACCCCATCACCAGGGGCGGTGCCCGCAATTACGACTTCTAGACAACTTGTCTGACAGGGGAGGGGAGCTAGGGTGAGAATCCATGTCATGTCGACTGCTGACAAAGGAGCACGCAAACCAGCGCCACCGGCACAGTCGCGCGACGTGCCTTTCACTTCGCGCAACCTCAAATCACACGCACGTATTTATTCCGAGTACGTCTTATGCATCTCTAGTGGCGGTCGTACACGGGTCGTCAGGCCCTCCCACATACCTCCCCCCCCCTCTCCTTGCTTGTCAGCCCTCACCTCCCTCTAGGGACTGCGGTGGCATGCTTGGGTGCTGGGCGCCACTGATGATATGGTGCCCCCCCCCCCCCCACCGCTTTCCCCCATGTCCCCTGAATGCCCCCCCCCCCCCCTCCGCAGGAGCAAACGCTGGCCCTGGCACCCCTGCTGGAGGCCAGCTGCGGGCTGGCGGATCTCTGGGAGGAGGGCTGCCTGACGGACGTGGAGCTGCAGTCCGCGGATGGGGTCACCCTGCCTGCGCACAAAGTGCCCCCCCCCCCCCCCCCACTTCTTCTCTTCCTCCTGAATGGGATTTTAATGCACTGCTGGCGCTAGGAGTACACTGACGGGACATTGCGCCGCCGCAGGTTGTCCTGGCCGCGGCATCACCCTTCTTCCGTGCGTTCTTCACCGGTGCCGGCACCGCCATGCAGGAGGTGGACTCCCCCTCCCCCTCCCTCTCGGCCGCTTGCCCACCCCCCTATATTGGCCTCCCCTCCCCGCTGTGAGCCACGCCACAGCTGCCCCCTCATCTCCGCTATGCGAGCCGGCCGCCATGTGTAGGGCTGCGCCACTACGCCTGCAGCCTCTCAGGTGGTGGAGCTGCCGGGGGTGGCAGGCGGCGCGATGCGGGCCATTGTGCGCGCCATCTACCGCCGCAGCGTGCAGGTCAGCCCCCCCCCCCCCCCCCCCCTCCCCTCCGCAGGTCAGTGTCACCCCCACCACCATCCAGCGTATGGAGATGTGGCCCGCCTCTCCCTCCACATCTGTTCCTGAGGGCAGGGTATCCTACCGACTGTGCAGGTGTGAGCAAAATCTAAAGTGGGGTCAAACCTCGGGGGAAAAAGAATATAGTAATAAGACCTGGAAGGTTTTATCCGTTGCCTTTGGTGCCCCCCCTCCCCCCTTTTTTGCCCCCCCCCCCCCCCCCCCCCCTCTTCAGAAATACTTCCTTCCTCTGCAGTACTGCTAAAGTACTGCCATCAAATAAATAAAAAGGAAACATTCTGTTTGTGCCTTGTAAGCATGCAGGAACAGCCATGGCAACTAAAAACATGTTACAGATGAACTTCTATGGGTATTATTGGGGGGGGGGGGGGGGGGGATAGTGGCTTAAAACTCGTACACGCAAGTATCCACGCCAGTATTGCGAGTACCCGTAGCATGTTCCGCTGTCGTGCTGACTATATTACGGCATTCGCAACATATCGTAATTTTGATGGATATGATATCATGACAGACTGTCTAGTACTCGTTTGTTCAGGTTGACGACTCGTGGCTAAGTCCTGCAGCACTGTCGCCGCGAGAAAGCCCCGGGAACCGTTGTGTCTAGCTATCGGCCGCGTGCAGCTCCCCTTTCATACCCTGCCCCCACCCCTTGCTGTGTTGTGCATGGCGCCCCCGCACAGATAACGCCCGACACCATCCACGAGCTCCTTGCCGGCAGTAGCTTGCTGCAAGTGACTGCCCTCTACCAGGCCTGCATCCAGGTGCCGGCCCAGCGCCCCGGCCCTGCCTCCCCCCTCCCCGACAGCCTCCTGCAACCCGAGGCTGCCAAGTCAGGTACTGGCGCCGTGGGAGGAGGGGAATGGGGCCGGAAGGGGAGAGGGGGTGCGCAAGTGTGTGCCGCCCGACATGCTCCTTACTTCCCACCTGGACTCCCCCTCCCCCTCCCTTGCCTAAACCCACTTGCGTGCTTCCCCCATTGCACCCCCCCCCCCCCCCCCCCCCCCCCCACTGCCAGTACCTGCGCTCGCACATCACGCACGCCAATTGCCTGGAGGTGCTGCAGTTGTCGGCCACCTATGGTACGGCTGAGCTATACGCGGACTCGGTGCGCACGCCTGCCGCGACCCCCCCTCTCTTCCCCCCTCCCCTCCTTTGCGCCTTCCTGGCTCCTCCTGCCTCCCTGCTCTCCCAACAGCGGTGTCTGACATGGCCTGGGGAGTGAGGCATGGATGTGTGTTTATGTCTGTGTCTGTGTCTGTGTGTTTCGGGGGTGTTCGGCCGCCCCGCAGCTGGCGCACGTGTGCGCAAACTTCTCGGATGTGGTGCGCGAGAACCGCGGCGCGGCGTGGCAAGCGCTTCCGGAGGAGATGCTGTCCGAGGTGCTGGGTAGCGAGGAGCTGGTGGTGGCAGATTCGGAGTTGGAGGTGCGGCGCGCTGTGCCCGGGGAGGGTGCCCGCGTGATGAGGCACCTCGGGGGATAGTGGGGCGGGGCTCATCACCATCCCTCTCACCCTCGTAGCCCCTTTGCATGTCATGCGCAGCCTACATGAGCAACCCTATCAATCGCACGCCTGGTAAATGGATAAGAATGTATCACATGGATGCTCATGGAAGTGCTTTTGTATCGGTCGACCGAGGGGGGGCAGCTAAACGGGGAATCTTTTGCGCTGAGCCACCGCCTGCCTCTCGCCGCGCCCAGGTGTTTCGCTCTGTGGTGGACTGGGTGGCCGGCGACCCCATGAGCCGGCAGCCGTTGCTGCCCTCTCTCCTCGTGCGCTTTGTGCGCCTCGGCGCGTTGTCCCCCGCCTGCCTTGCGCGCGAGGTGGCGCCGCACGCGCTAGTGGCTGGCTGCTCGGAGGCTGCTCTCCTGGTGGGGGCCGCCATCGCGGAGCAGGGCGGTCCCAAGGGCGCGGCGCCGCCCGGCAAGACTGGCGCGCTCCTCGCCGGCAGCGGCCCCTACCGCAGGACCTCACCCACAGGCGCGTGGGTGGCACCACACGCTCCTCAAGTGTCACCTCGCTTGCGTGAAGTACGATGGCTACCGTTCAGGCGTCATCCTCCAATACACCAACACAAGCCCCCATGACTCGTCCTGAACCCGGCCCCAACCCCGCCATTCACACACACACACACACACACACACACTCTTCGCCTGACACGGTGTCACCCACGCAGGCATCATTGTGCTGGGCGGCCACGACTCAGGTTGGCGCAACTTGCGTTCCTCCGAACTATACGACCCGCAGGTGCGGCCGCACAACGCATCACCAATAGATTAATGTGCCAGAAGCACAGCGCGAGCCCCCATGTGTCGGCGGTGGTACATCTTACAGAAGCTGTTGGTTTTACATTGGGGAGGTGCACCGACATCAAGCTTGGGTTGGCTGTATGATAAATGACCTCATTCTGAACCCCTCACAAAGACTTTAAAGCTGCGTGCGTTTAGAAAACTACCCGAGGACACCACCAAGATAGCATAGTCTCAACATTCATGGTGCATGCCATTGCTAAACCTCTGTGGGACCCACTAAATCCATTTCCATGGATGGGTGCGCATGCATCACATTTCCCATCCATCATTGGGGCTTGGCCATCACTGACCGCCCCATGTGATGATTGTGGGACCCATAGGCATCAACTAAATCCAGGCCGGCCGCTGCCGGCGGTGTCAAACGCGTCCCCTGACCCCCCCCCCCCCCCCCCCAAACAAACACACTTCCCCCCTCCCACTTTTCAGACGGACAGCTGGCAGTCAGGTCCGGTGCCGGTGCTGCCCTACGCCATGTCGCACGGGCTGTCCTTTGTCAGCTGCGCCACGCTGGGCGGCGAGCTGTACACGGTGGGAGGCTCGTGCTTTGCGTCGCCCGTGGCGGTTTACGCCGCCGGCGCGGAGACGTTCACCCCCTGTGCCTCGCTGTTGTCCCCGCGCGTCAACATGGCCGTCGCCGCGTGTGGTGGCAAGGTGTTTGCGCTCGGGTGAGTGGGACCCCCCCCCCCCCCCCAATGCACCACCGATCGCATCTGTTCACAAGAAGAGGGTGGTGGAAATCCTGGGAATTCTGATTGCATTTCTGCGAATTCCAATGTGAACATCATGACATGCCCATTATTTCGGCTTGAATGCTGGAGGATTCCAAAATGAACTGTATCTACGACCAGCCTCTGTTAGCGTGCTTAACCCCCCCCCCCCCCCCCCCCCCCCTTCAAAAAAAGAAACGATTTTAGCAAGAAAGAGTACCGATAGTGAAAACAGCAAAGCTTGAAGACAACTTACCACAGCAGCTCTCATGGCTGTATTCACATGACACCGCAAACGATTATCACTTTCCTGACGAACGTGGGTGAGCACCAATTTGCGCGTCCCTCTTCCGGCGGAGCTGTCCTGGCTCTCTCATGTTGAGGTCGGCTAGTGTCAACAAGAACGGGGAAACGAATCTCTTACAGGGCTCAAATTGTGAATACCCTAGAGCCCCACAAAACCCTAAAGCTATGCCCGCCTCGAAAGCGCCCAGCACATTCTCGCCCGTCTCCGGCAGAGTTTAGGATTAAAGAGTCTAGGTTTCGATCGGAAACCCTAAAATTCAGGGGTGAGCACCTGATCCCCCCCCCCCCCCCCCCCCCCAATACTTCCCGCTCCTCCCCATGCTCCCGGGCCCTTTTTGCCGAGACAGCGGCCGCACCGGACCGGGCGTGGGGCAGGTGCTGTCCAGCGCGGAGTTCTTCGAGCCGGGCGCCTCGACGTGGCAGCGAGCCGCGGCGATGCCCACCGCGCGCGCCTCGCTGGGCGCCGCCACGCTGGGCGGCGACCTCTACGCGGTGGGCGGCCAGTCGGCGAGGGCCATGTTCAGCAGCGTGGACGTCATGGATGCCTCCACTGGTGCGGACCCCCCCCCCCCCCCCCCCCCCTTTTTTCCGGCCTCACTCCTGCTTCGCTACTGGCAGGACATCGACTGGTGCCTGGCGGGCACTGCATAATCGGCAGCGCAACTGGGCGCGACAGAGTGTGTCAAGCCAAGCCGGCAATACAGGATCAGATGCATTTGTTGGAAATAAACTCGCCCATTCCTGGACATATTGATGACGGACTCCTCTTTTTTCGGGTTTGTGGTATGGTTTAGAGTGAAATATTTAGGTTTCGGATTTGGGTATGGGTTGAAATTCTAGGGTTCCGGCTGGTTATCCAAGGGTTTAGGTTGTGGATTCAAATAGGGCGGCATCCACTTGATCCAAAATGATGGAGATAAGATTAATGTTTGATATGTATAGTATTTCTCTGTAAACAAATGTACTGTACAATTAATTACGTCGGCTCGCTGTGCTCAAGGAATGAACTGTTTAACACGTCGCGTCGGAATATTCGTTATGTATTTGTGCCATATTCACATTCATTTATACGTTTAAATAGTTTTTTTCAAAAACGTTATTTGTTCGCGGATTGTTATGGGTTTCTCCGGGTTATCATGCAGGGATGGAAGGGGACAATATTGGACATATCGCTGCCGTAACTGCACTCTGAGTTGGCGACCCCTTGCGTGCGGGCATAGAGAAGAAGAAAACGCAGTCATCTGGAAACGTGTCGGAATGCCCCACTATCTAACGCCGCACGGATATACTGTCTCGATGCTGCGAGCTCGTTCGATGTGTTCTCGACCCGCAAGCCCAATGCGACGGTGCGGAGTGTTGCTGACAAGCGCGGTGCCGCGGTGTGCCTGTCGCGCTGGGGCAGGGCTGTGGCACACGCTGCCGCAGCACATGCTGCGCCCGCGCAAGTACGTGGGCGTCGGCGCGCTGGAGGGCTGCCTGTACGCGGTGGGCGGCATGGACAGCCAGCGCGCGCGGCTCGCGACCGTGGAGGCGCTCGACCCGCGCGAGGGGCGGTGGAGGGTGAGTGGCGAGCGCCGGCCTGCCGGCCTGCCCGTGTGCACATATCCCCATGCCCCCAAACATCGGGACCCGTGGCTTTCCTGGATGACATTTCAAAGCCACTTTATGAGACTAGAAACCCCCGTCACTGCGCATATCCAATGACGTCAGGTCGACGTCAAGTTTTGTCCACTTGGACATGGTTTGAACACTTTGATCTGGTCAAAACGAGTCGAAACGGGCAAAATCGACCTCCCCCTCCTTCAATCCTACGCGCAATGGCCTGCCCTGGGCTGAAGTCTGAAGTGCCCTCCAAAGGCCCAGAAACGTCCATTTACATTTTGAAGGGTCCGAAACCAGCTCTGGGACAATTACGCCCGCCCACTGTACTGTAGCGCACCGAGCATGTAGCTGATGTCGATTTATGTGGCTGCTGGGTCTGGTACCTGTTGCCTCAGTAGGGGGGTTGGGGGGCGGGGGTGGGGTTTCGAAGCTTGGACACCGCCCCCCACCCTGCGCAATTCAATGACTGCTGTTGCTGTGCCGGGCTGGCCCCCGCCAGGAGGCGGGCGCCATGTCCGCGGCGCGCTCCTCCGCCGGCATCGCGGTCCTGCACGGCCGCCTGTACGCCATCGGCGGCAACGGCTGCGGCGACGCGGTGCACAGCGGCGTGGAGGTGTACGAGCCCGCGATGGACGCGTGGCTGCCGGCCGCGCCCATCCCCACGCCGCGCAGCGGTGCCGGTGTGGCCGCCGTCTGATCCCATTCCGACACCCGCCTGTACACCATCAACCATCCCGAGTACAGGATGTGCTCGGTGCTGGTCCATGTGGACGACACCCCGATCATATCCGATTCCCTGGAATCAAGGATAGACTGACCCTGGCGATGTCACGCATGTATGTAGCCGCCGCTACTCCGCCAGCTGGGGGAGTGGCCCAAAGTACCCGCCGAGGTGGCCCCCGCCACGTAGGGAGGGGTAACCAGTAGGTAGTAGTAGGGCGAGCAAGCGCCTATGTGGGGCTGAGCCCGGCTCGCTGATGTAATCACAGTATGTATTCTAGGAACAAACACGACCGAGCGGCAGCCGCGCTCCCATCACCAGGGCTAGTTTCAGGTTTTAGGGTTCTAAAACTCTTAAAACCCTAAACATAAAACCCTAAATCCGGCGCTGAGACGCCCCTGTTTGGTCGTGGTGTCATGTGATGTGTACTGGCCGACCACAACCCGGGGCACGCCGGCGGGGGCGCACACACGCGCATCGCTCTCCGCGGATGCACGAGCCTGGCCGCTGCAAGCCCCAACCGCACTCCCCCGTGCCCTCTGGCAGGGTTTATTTTATTCGGGGGAATCCAATACCCGAACATGAAGGGCTCGGGGTATTGGATGGTAGAAGCTTTTCGCGGCCCTGTGTGGGGTTAGGTCTTTGTCTTGAAAGGGTCGCAAAACCCTAATCTCTGCACGCGCAAGGGAGCAGCGCCGCAAACGTGCAAGGTGTTGGAGGAAAAGGCAGGGGGGGAACCAGGGACCGGGGAATAGACGCTTGTTGCATCTCTCACACCCCAGTCGTGGGGCGCCGCCCGTGGATAGCTGGGGGAAGAGCGGGACGCATGGGTGCCCCGCTCCCTCAGCCGGTGGGCCAACTGATCGGAGAGAGTTGACGGTGAGATGGTCTCCTATCTGCCTAGGCGAGCGCCGCGATGTCGGCGAGCGCGGCCAGCACGCGGCGCGTCCCCTCCGCCATGCCGCACGCCTCGTACGGCAGCCCGTGCTTGGCGCAGATCGCCTCCACGCGGCCCGCGACGGCAGGCAGGTGGTGGCGCGGCATCGTGGGGAACAGGTGGTGCTCGATCTGGTAGTTGAGGCCGCCGGTGAACCAGTCGTTGAAGCGGCCGGCGAGCGCGCCGGCGCCGGCGTGGCGGCCGCCAAAGATGTCGCGCGTCGACACCAGCTGCGCGCTGAAAAAGTCCTTGGCGCCCGACGCGTAGATCTCCATGCCGTTGTGGCTCTGCACAAAGACGAGGCTGAGCATGAAGCCGCTCGCCATCTGCGCGGCCACCAGGAACGCGACGGCCGGCAGCGGGCGCAGCTGGCTGAAGGCAAAGGCGAGCAGCCAGGCGTAGTGCGCGCCGAGGGCGGCGCGCTCGAGGAGCGGCTGCGCGTTGGCGGTGTGCCTGGGCGCGTCGCCGGGGTGCGCGGCGCTCTGCTGCGCCCAGCTCATGCGCGCAAAGCAGAGGAGGGGGAAGAAGAGGTAGTGCTGCAGGCGGATGAAGGCGCGGTAGCCGGCGTCGTGCACGTTGGCCAGCAGCTCCGGGCTCCACGCGATCAGCGGCAGCGTGTCCACGTCGGGGTCCACCGGCAGGCCGCCCGCGGTGATCTCGTTGGGCGCCGCGTGGTGCGTGTTGTGCTTGCCCTTCCACCAGTCCACGCTGAAGCCGCCCCACACGGAGCCCACCAGGAAGCCGCCCCAGGTGTTGTACGTCCGGTTCTGAAACACCTGCGGCGCGTTTCAGATGGGAGCGCAAGAGGTCAGCCCTCGGCCAGTGAGAGGGCCTCCATCAGCATGGCGAGGTGCGAGGTTGCCCGTGCTTTTGTTATGTTGTGTTATCATTTCTATGTTGTTGTTTTTTATTCATTGTTCGCGTGAATACAAGAGCGAAACCTGAAGATACATAAACATAATAGATATACATTAACGAAGCAAAACTCGAGCCAGGCAAGATGGCAGCACGTGCACCCAGCCAGGGAAATGGCAGGGTCGGGTTGAGAGGAGGGGGGCACCTGGTTGTGGCAGAAGTCGTGCGCCAGCCAGCCGCACTGCTGCCAAAAGAGGCCAAGCAGGAAGGCGGAGGCCAGCGCGCCGGCGAGGGAGCGGCCCCAGAGGGAGAGCACGGCGTACGCCGCGAGCGCCAGCGCCAGCGTGGAGGCGGTCTTGTACGCGTAGTACAGCTTGCTTGACTTGAACAGGCCTTTGAGGGGGGCACAATGGGGCGGCTCTCAGGTTGCCGTGTGCCCAGGGCACCAACGGCAGCTGCGGCGTACTAATACTTTCTTGTTTTTTAAATATCAAATGTGCAAATGTATATAAATAAATAAAAACACAGCTCGCTATTGCCTGGATGAAGCACCACTGCGGATAGGAACCTGCCGAATACGGGTCTCACTGGTGCCTGGGAGCGAAAAGATACTACGGAAGAGTACACCGCCTGTCCGGTGTCAAGCATTGGCGAAACTTCAAAGGGACTCCAGCAAATGCAGGACACATGTGTATCCAACTCGACGCTCAGGATACAAATCCCCGTGGGTGCATCGGTGCGCGTGGTCCAGGTACTGCTGCCCCTACGGGAAGGCATCGCGCACGCTACTGCTGCGGATGCCCTGAATATCTTTTATGTGCCGAGAGGTGTGCTCAGAAGGAACCGGGAAGGGGGGGGGGGGGGGGGGGGGGTTCTGCGGCGCACCCTCCGCTGCCACCTTGGCGCGCAGCTTGCGGAAGTCCTCCACGATGGGGTCCGCCGGCGCCGCGGCCTCCTCCTCCACGAGCTGCCCCACCTGCAGCTCCGCCAGCCGGCCCCACGTGGGCCCGCCGTGGAAGGCGGCAAACACGTCCGTGGCGTCCTTGCCCGCGTAGGTGTAGATCACGCGGCCGCCGGGGTGCTCGCGCGCAAAGTCCGTCACGTCGTACACCTTCCCCTTGATGATCATCCAGCAGTCGTGCACCTCCGCGTGCTGCGCCACCTCGGCCCGCGTAACGCGCCCCTCGCTGGCCGCCAGCTTGGCGAGGCTGCCTCGGCGGCGCAGGCCCGCCGCCTCCTTGGCCGCCGCCTCGGCCTCTGCTGCCTGGCCGCCCAACAACATTGATGGTTCGGGAGGCAGACGATCAGTCAGGGCCGCCCAACTACATCCCCCCCAGGCAACGATGGCAGTTGAAGGGCCAGGCTAGGAGTATGCAGCAGCTCAGGAAGCTTTGGATGGGTCATGCTGGGGGGAGGGGGGGTATGCCTTGTAGTACTCCGCACGGTTCTCTCCCGCCGAGTTGTTGAAGTCCAGCACCACGCGCAGCAGCGTGCGCAGGATGCCCGGGTCAGCGGCACCGGGCTTGGCAGCCTGCTGGGCGCCCTGAGCGGGCTCCGGGCCCGCTGCGACCGCCGCTGTGCTGGTGTAGCCGCCGCGACCCATGCTGGCGGGAGGCGGATGGTCTGAGGAATCAAATGCAGGGAGGGGGGTTGGAACGGGCTTCAGAGACGGGATTCGGGAAATTAGAGAAAGGGGCAGGAGGCTAGCCCCGTTCAGGAGAATCTAACCCGCTATGCGCCCGACTCCCCACAAGAAGGGGGGAAGGGGGGGGGGGGGGGGGGGGGGGGTCCCAGTATTCAGATCCTCAGGTCCTGATCCCGTGTGGCGGTTGGACCCCCCCCCCCCCCCCCCCCCTCCCTCCCCTGGCGCCCCGCCTCCCCCAGCCCATCCGGTGCGCGGCGCTAACCCCCAAGCAATCTATTGTGCCAAACCGGTGTCTGCACAGGAATGCAAGGGAAACCAGGCTGCAGGAGGCTGCGAAGGTCAGGCGGGTGTGTTGCGGAGGGTCGGCGGGGGCGACGTGGCCCCGCGATGGCCGATAGCCCTAGGCGGCCGTAGTTGCTGGTTAGTGGTTGAGTACGGCGAGAACGGCAGCGCAAGCACGCCGTGAGGCCACGGCCGGCGTAGGGGCAGCAGCGAGGGAGGGAGACGTGCGTTTGGGGAGTCTTCTTGGGCAAGTTATGGTCGGGACGGGGGGCGTGAAGTGGGGCAGCAGACGCGGGGGCAGGGGGCGGGGGGCAGAGTAAGTGCCAGATATTATTTGAATAAAATAACGGCGACAGGTGGCGGGGCAGCGGGGTCAGTACGACTGCCGGTCGCGGGGCAGCGGGCACGGGTGGCAACGCCGAAATAGTAGTGTACCCGCACGCAGAGATCACGGCGATTAGAATCGAGGCAGGCGTTCCGTACCGAGACGTGGCGGTTGGAGGTTGGTCGCGGCGGGTGAGGAATGCCCTAGAGTGCCGGCGAGACTATCTGCGGGCGGCGCGATTGATGGCGCACATCGGGCGGTCGGCATTCGCCGCGGCGGCGCGCGCGCCGTGCGTGAATCGTCATCGGCCGCGGGCCGCCGCCGGCCCAGCAGTTTTTCGCCGCCCCCATTTTGTGGACCGGGTAATCCTTACCCGTAGGGCCGCCGGCTCATAAGGATTACTGCAAACGGGGTAGTAATGGGATATATATATCGCAACCAGGTATACATAAAGGAATGGTCGTACGCTTTTGACACAAGCGGCGGTTTGTGTTTATCTCCTAGAAAGATTCATCAGAACTGAGAGCTGCTCTTCGCGATGGATTTGTTCTCGCATGTACTGGTACTCGCCTTTTGGAATTCTCGTGGATGTCCCGGCGACCATCAAAGCTGCCACCACCAGTGTCACGCCAACGATCCACGCTGTCACCCCCACGGTTGTCCCGCCGGCGACCACCCAGGCCGCGACGACGACGACGGCGGCTGTTCCCCCGACGACCCGGGCCGCCACCACCACGACATCAGTCATTCCGCCGACTACTCATGCCGCTACCTACCACCACCATTGTAGCGCCGACACCGACGCAGCCAACCACCACCATCGCGGCGCCGACCACAAGAGCCGTCATCACATGCATGGGAAAGCACTAATCACAACATGTAACGGGTTAATAGTTCAAAGGGATAATTTGCGTTTGTAACGTACGTTTGTAATGTTACCCTCCCCGTCCATACTCCCATGCAATGTAGTCCTCCCGTGGCCCGCTATAGTCCCAGCTTCGAGACACATGCACACGCTGAAAAGCCGAGGAAAAAATCCCATGCCTTCTCATGTGCCGACCGTGCAATGCGTTATTAGGGACGGTCACCGGCAGCAGCTTCACCTACAACAGTCACACCTCCAAATCCACTTTTCGATGTGGCTTGCTCAAGCCTGCCGCCTCTGACAAAGTCATACAGCTTGCCATGGCCCGTGCCTTATTTGCCTTCTCCGCACCTCCATCGCGGAATGCCGCCACCTCAGCTGGTATTCAGCCTCCGCCCGGTATTCATATCCTCCACAACTTAGTTATGGTACATACCAGGCCAAAAACAAATACCCCATGTTTGTAAATGGCCGCGATAAAGTGCACCGTTATTGCCATACATATAAACACCGCATGCTCGCCATGTCGTTCATTAGACCCCTCCCCCCCAAGTGCACGGATGTCAAGCCTAGACTGCTGGGCTAGTATGTATCGCGCAGGCGGTGCCGTCCTTACAACTGCGGACTCGCTGCGCAGGCAGCACCCAGACATGTCATGCCCCAAAACAACTCATTTCAAGCATACGTGTCTTACGCGTCCATGTCATCCATATGGAGGCGCCGCCGGAGCGAAAAGAGGGCATCATCACGGGGAAGGAATTGCTCCCAAAATGCACCGAGAAGGCGGTTAAATGACTGCGCCGATGGATTCACGAAGTGCACGAGGCCGAGCCCCGCGCCAACTAGAATACATCGCAGAAGCAAAAGTCCGCATTTGGCTCAAGCTAGACCACCCGCACCTGAGCCCGGCGGAGTGCCGAAAACATTGCCAAACCTCCATACGGGCCAGGATAGCGGAGATGGTGGAACAACGCATAGCCATCAAACGCACTGAAGAAAATACCGGGTACGACAAAATAGAAAGGCGTTCCCCCAGGGAGTTGAACGCACAGCGTGCCTCCTCCGAGCCAAAGTATGTAGATGCGCCCATGCCGTCACGCTTGAGGACGGCACCATGGTCATGGTGGGCCCGGCCGTCGTGCACCTCCACGTATAGTCCTACTTTCAGCGGGAGCTCCGCCGTGCCACCTCGGATGTACTGCCGCGCCCCCCCTGGACGGACGCCGACAATCTAGACAACTACTCCATCTCCGATAGGCGTCCCGTCTCTGCCCCTACCGGACATGCTCCGAAGCGACATGTTTGACCAACCATACACAGCCTCGGCATCGGCAAGGCCCCGGGCCCAAACGATATACCAAACGAGATCCTCAAGTACCTCTCAGTCGACCGACACGAAATCTATGATGACATCTTCCGCCTCTTGACCACACACGAACACACCCCTCCGTTGTGGCGGTAAGTGCACTAGCGACACCTGTCTCCTCCACAAAAAGGACTCCGTCTACCGTCATTGACAACTATTGCCCCATCGCACTCAGGAACACGGTTATCAAGCTTTGGAAGACACTTCTGGAAAATTTGGGGGCGCGGTATACGCGGAAACCTTGGGCATCCTTAGCCCACAACACGGATTCCATCAGTACATGGGCACGCACTTGGCACTCACATCATTGATTATGGCCCTAGAGGATGCGAGCCTACACGACCGTGACGTCATGTATGCGGACTTCAAGGATGCATTCAAGGATGCATTCAACGCCGCCGACCACCACATCATGTTCAAACATACCGAGGAATGGGAAAGCCCCAAGCGTACGTGCTGGCGTGCGAAACCCTATATCTACGCTTCGGCCTCCACGCGTTACGTCTCTCACCACGGTGTCACGCAGCAAATCCCGGTCGACAGAGGAACCTTGCAAGGCGGCAACCTCCCCCCTTTCATGTTCACGATCTTCTTGGAGCCACGATGGCTCCAAGAAGATCGTACTCATGCGATGGCTGGGCAGCCGAGGGTATCTGTTAGGGTTACGCTCGTAACCCTCACTGCACCACGAACCCCGATATTCCACTAAATCGCGTAATTATGCACACACGTTACTCCATAAACACCACTAGTTTTTTTCTGCCGCGTGCGTATATATGCTACCATATAATGACATTTGTATCGTACCGTACCTCTGCAAGTACTAATACATATTGATGGTCACTAAGGCATGTATGACACGGGTCGTGCTCTACCGGTAGACCGCTCTACCGCCGTAATTTCTACACGCACAGCGGGCCACGTCGCAAAAAGCAAATGGCGACTAGCCAATCACCATGTAGTATTTTTCACTTTTTCAGTTCCTTTTTGAGCCCTCAGTAGAATGGTATGACACGGGAACAGCTCTACCGGTCAAACTAGCCGCTACCGCCCTACCGAGCATCGCAAAGACCAGCCGCACTTACTGCTCGGTCTCTTGGGCTCAAGTCGTTTGAGCGCTGTCCGCCCGCGACATGAGATCCAGAGAGAGACGGGTCAGCAAGGCCAGCGGGGCGATGCCCTTCCGGTCGAAACACGCTAGGAGGCAGTGCCCCGCTGGGCGCACCACATGGCGAGATGTGCCGCTGGGACAACGGCATGGCGCCCGGCGCCCACGGCGCCCGAAACGCCGAGTCGGCGCCATTGCCAAGGCGCACTATCTGCGGGCGAACGGGCTGTGCTAGCCCTCCGGATGCGATCAAGCCAAGGGGATAGGCAGGTTTCAAACGACTACGGGGCGAGATCGGCCGGGTGGAAACAGAGGACACGCTTGACTGGCCGCTTGACCGGCCGCCCGTGGCTCCCTGCGCGGGGCGATTCCGGGCGCGCAGCCATGGCCGTGAGGCGTGGAATCCGCGTACTGCCCGCGCGAAGTTTCGGTCGGACTACAGGGAGCGGCGGGCGAGGCGGGGTAGCGCGATGAAGGTGGATTCGCCAGCGACAGGGTGCCGCGTTCAAAATAGAGCGGTAGAGCGGTACACCGGGGGGTGGCATCGGTAGCTACCGATGCCACCCTACCACCGAAATGCTAGACCGGTCTACCGCTCTAGGGGTGACCGCTCTACGGCCGAATTGCATTTTTTGCGACGTGGCGCGCTGTGCGGGTAGAACTTACGGCGGTAGAGCGGTCTACCGGTAGAGCACGTCCCGTGCCATACATGCCTAACCGACTAACCGTGCTAACAATGACAATGTTGATATGCAAGATATCCCGAAGATCCTCAAGACCTCCGACGAGTGTGTCATGGCTACCGCTTCTGCTCTCAACAATCTGCCATGGCTATTACTTCTGCTATGCTCTGACCAATATACTTAGCCAGCTCGCTACATACATGCCAATGCAATGCAAAGATCTCTAACATTCGGTTTTAATGCAACTAAAAGCCTCTCCATTGCACTTGCATTACAGTACTTAACAATATCAACCGTAAGTATCCAAGTACGACTAGAACATGCCCGATATCCTCGCCTATCCGGGGCAAGGTTCCGCGGACGACATCAGTCTGGTGGCGGGCAACAGCTTGGCAGACCTGCGGGTACATATGCGCAAACTCTCCATATGCAATGAATACACGCGGATGCGCATCAACCCCGACAAATGCGCCCTCACGGGCGCGCTTTGGAGCCGAGGCAACCCCTCCAGGACTCGCAGCCCAAGTCGCTCAGAGTCTCCGTTGCGTCGCAACCCACCAAGCTACCGACCCTCGCACCTAACACCACTTGTAAGGTCATGGGCGTGGAACTCTCGACTAACCTAAATTCACAACACACTACAGTGACCTCGTCACTCAAGTTGGCGCCCTCGCGGCCTCGACAAAGGGAAGGGCTCTCACCCCCGTTAGAAAGGTACAGATGATTAGCTCATTACTACAAGGCAAGTTTATCATCATATAAGTAGGCATATTCACATAGCAACAAATGGACCCCATCGATGGGTTACTGTGCGGCGCACTCAGGGGGCGGTCCGAGGGCTGCCCCGCCTCGCAGTGCAAGCCATACGACTCAACTTTTCTTCCATCGAAGCCAAGGCCGCCCATCTCACCATCACCCACTACGACGACACTGACTTCCTCAACATGACGTGCTACATGGGTGAGTTTGTACAAAGACACACAGCAAATATAGTTACTCTAGGAGGTTGTAACATCGGCCCTCGCTCAGCAGCATGAGAGACCCCTCCCCCCCCCCCCCCCCCCCTCACGCACACACACGCGCCGGAGTCTCACACGAATGCAACGCGACGGCGGCAACACCCACCACAGGGGTATCGGGCGCGTCCTCCTCACCAACCAAATCGCCGACACGCTTCACAAGCATGCGGGGTGGGGACGTCTGGCTGGCCTCGTCCTGTCGGATTGTGCTTGGCGGCACCTCGACAGCGCGCCAACGATGTCTGGCGACGGCATGCGAACTGCGCGCCCGTGGGAAGTACATCGCGATGTACGACGTCGCAATTTCTGCCGTTGGAGTAGAAACAATTCTCGAGCGGGGGAAAAGCCAGGCAGGCCCCTATTTCTCTCAATCCGGCGGCCTTTCTTCCGCGAAGTAGGGGTTTCAGCTCCTTTTGGCCATTTTTCCGCTATTCGATAATGGGTAGAAGAAATAACGACTTCGTACATCGCGCTTCACTTCTTACGGGCGGGCCGTGCGCATCTCGTAGTCGGGCATCGTCGGGGCGTCGTCGAGGCGTCGCTAAACACAACCGGATGGGATGATGTCAGCCCCACACCCGGACGCCAGCCCCACCGACGGCGCGGCGGAGGATGCGTAGCCGCCGCAACCCGCAGCCTTCCCCCCTCCCCCTTTTTGTCGACCGAATCCGTCGCCTAGCTATACCGTATAGATAGGCGGCCGACGGGTGTGGACGGGAACTTGGCGAGTCGCAGCCGCCCCCGCCGCGGGTCGTCGCGACTCCTCTCTGCAGCGACCAACTGGCTGTTACCGCGCCCCGCCCCTCCCGCCCGCTCTGACTTAGCCCGCGCAACCCTAGCCCCCCAGTCACTCAGCGGGTCATATGCATATTCGGACGTATCAAAACCGACATGAGGCGGGGCGGAGACCGACCAACGATGAGCAGGTTGGGCGGGGCAGGGCGGGCCGATCCCATCCCACAGTCAAGCCGCCTACTCATATTGTCGGACCGCATCGGCTCCGTTTCTCTCAGAATCCGAGAGAAATCGAGATTTCTAATTCCAACCCGATCGCTACTTTTCCGGTGCGAATGCAATATGTGTACATCACTATTTCTCCATGAGGTAGTACACGCATCAACAGAAATTGCCATTTCTCTTTCTCCCATATTCGAACATGGGCTCCAGTGCGGAATAATTTGACGGCACGTGATGGTGCTCATGCGCCTGCGTCGCGTCGCTCCTCGGCATGTGTTGTATGACCCGGGTCATTGCTTTGGCTGCAAGCGTTCTCGCCGCAACTGATGGATGGCCTACCCCGGGGCGGTGGTCCCCATTGGTTTCATGTTTTCCTTTCGGTCTTTCTGGTCGTTCCTTGGCCTTAGCGCTTCCCTTGACCCTTTGGTTCCTTGGCAGCTTGGCGACTTTGTGGTTCCCTTGGCTCAGTCTTCCTTGGTTCTTGGCTCCCTACCCTCCTGCGTGACCTTTGTTTCAAGCTTATGTCTCTCTTTTGCTGGCAACCTTTCATGGTTGCTTTTAGTTATGTTTGCAGTGCGCATATGTTGAAGCACTGATGTTAAAATTGTACATTTAATAGCAGTGTTTTATTAGACGGTGTTCCAACTGTGTTGGAAATCCTAACCTTCAATTAGTCTTACAGAATGCTTCGGCAATGTGCTTGTTGACTTTACAACGGAGCATCGCCTACCCAGCATGCCTTCCGGAAGTAGACCGCTGCCTAAACGGCCGTCGTATTAGAGACGACGCAAGGATTTCACTGTTGCCCGTCTTATCACACGGGGGCGAAACAAATATACACGTTTTTAAGCAAGACGTTAATAACGCTCCGCGGAAAGGCGTTACGGGATTGAAATTAATCCGACGCTGCGGTTTTTGGATCATACGGCGGCGCGACGTTAGCGACTATTGCGGCGGGCGGACTCGGTAGTCGCTAGCGATTATGGTGGGGTTCCCTCCTGCTTGCAGCGCACTACGAAATGCTAGTGTATCGGTAGCGTCGAGCAGCTGCCCACCACTCGGACAAAGTGACGCCAGCGCTTCGACATGACGGGCGCTCTGTACAATGACGGGACAGATATGGACTTGGCCGTGCCCCTGGGCTGCACCGTCGCGGTGCACCGAGTTGCGGCATTGCCTACCGTACGCGGCGGCGTACGGAACACACGTAGCAGGGATACCGCCCGCAGGCATGCCGCTTCAGCTGGAGTCCGGGTCGGAGCGAGGGTGGCCTTCATCATGTCAGTGGCAATGTGTTGCGTCGCTCAATGGGACTCACGGGACATACCGCCCCGAACCAAGGATGCGGACGCGGACGCAGACGAGCTCTATGCCGGGATGTTGACGACCCGAGACGGGCTGCCAGACGCCGCTCCCATTCCCTGCACCGCAGGTCTGAGCGCGGCAGTTCAACAGCCGCCCTGGGAGCACTTCAGCAGCACGGCTGGCAGGCGGTTCGATCCAGTTTCTGAACTGGAAACGCAGCAGGTTTCGCCACCCCCTGCACTCGATAATCCTAGGCGCCCATTGCACTCGCACCGTATTGCCGGCGTTCTCCGAGGCTCGGGCGTTGAGAATTGTATACCCTGTATCAGTGTATCGGTCGGGCAGTGCGCTGTCGTTCAGGGCCGCTCTCTCGCCTTCTAGCGATTCCTCGTACCCGCGTATTGCGCCCTGGCCGCTTCAGGCAGTCACTAGAGCTGCAGGCATGTAGCCGCTCGCTGTAACAGTGGGCACCCTTCCCCCGCCTGCGAGCTGGTTGGCAGCGGGCAGGGGGCTCATGGTGGAGGGGGTGGTTCCTAAGATATGTCCGGTAAATTACTGGAGCAATTGCTGGTTCCCTTCTGCCTGGGATTATACATATAAGGGGCAACTCTCATCCTAGCACTAATCATTCCCCACGGTCACAGGAGCTTGTAACGTGGGATCGCTCGTCGCGGAGGCAGCTGCTTCAGACGTGTTCTCAGTATCCAGGGCAGAGATGGGTACCGGCGGCAGGCGCGACGACGCTCACCTCGGCGGTGGTGGGGACCGCCGGCGCATGCACGCTGTGTCAGGTCACGTCGTGGTGTATTTACTGGCACGTCAACACCCTAGGCCTTACCGCCACGCTCTACAGTGCCGTGGACGGATCCGAGGCTGCGAGCGGCACCGGGGGCACGGTGGACGCCCTCGTGCCGCCGCCCAGTCCACCACCCTCACCTCCACCTTCTCCACCCCCGCCCCTGCCCCCGCCCTCACCCCCACCAAGTCCACCTCCCCCCAGGTACGCCCCTTTCCGGAGCACCATTTGCCAGGCCATGCCTATCGCAGTGCAGACAATCCCAGGATGAACCAGCCTACCACAACTTGGCGATGTATAGCAAATGGGAGGAAGAGCAACTGAACTGAACTCGTGCACTGTGGATCCGCAGTCCGCCGCCAAGCCCCCCTCCGCCTAGCCCGCCCCCGAGCCCCCCTCCACCCAGTCCCCCACCAAGCCCTCCCCCTCCCAGGTAGGCCACCACTCTCAGCGTCCCTGTGCCGTTCCCGGACCGTGAGACGGCGTATGCTCTGGCGGGGCAGTGCACCACATCCCGCAGCATGGCTCCTTCATGGAGGAGTGACCGGAGTGACTCACCTGCTGTTTCCGATCCCATCCTGCACCTGCAGCCCACCACCGAGCCCCCCGCCGCCCTCGCCTCCGCCCAGCCCTCCACCCAGCCTGCCACCTCCCAGGTAAGCAATGCCACCAGTGTCCCAGAAAGGGTGTTTGTTGCATAGCTCCTGCGGTGGGTTGTCAGCTGGGGTCTCACCGGCAATCTCGCATGCGCCCATTGCGGAACCGCAGCCCACCACCGAGCCCCCCTCCGCCCTCGCCTCCACCCAGCCCTCCACCCAGCCCGCCACCTCCCAGGTAAGCAATGCCACCAGTGTCCCAGAAAGGGTGTTTGTTGCACAGCTCCTGCGGTGGGTTGTCAGCTGGGGTCTCACCGGCAATCTCGCATGCGCCCATTGCGGAACCGCAGTCCGCCACCGAGCCCCCCTCCGTCTTCTCCTCCACCCAGCCCTCCACCCAGCCCGCCACCTCCCAGGTGACCCCACACCCTCAGCGGCCCCAAAGAGCCCCTGTGTGACCAAGCGCATGCCTGCATGGACCAGCAGCCCCGCGTGAACGACGGCGCAGCTGCAACGGGTGGGCCGAATTCTGAAAACAGACTGTGCATGTACAGCCCGCCGCCAAGCCCCCCTCCGCCTAGCCCTCCGCCTAGCCCTCCGCCCAGCCCTCCACCTCCCAGGTACGCCCACATTCACAGCGTGGCAGGAGGGCTAGCGCGCGATTACCAAATGCGCCGATGGTGTGGCAGCCTGCAACGGTGCCATTGCCCTGGCGGAGGAGGACTTACGTAGAGCTGTGCGCCGCGAAACAATTGGCCAAATGCAGCCCGCCACCAAGCCCGCCTCCGCCCTCGCCTCCGCCGAGCCCTCCTCCCCCCAGGTAGGCCCGCACCCACAGTATGCATGGAGACCCTCGGTGCAACTGAGGCTGCGCGGGAGTGACGCAGTACCACAAGCCTTGCACATTCCACATCGTCTGTAGACTTCTGACAGGGCCTTGTGCGCGCATCGGCACCGGCAGTCCGCCACCAAGCCCTCCTCCATCCAGCCCACCCCCCAGCCCGCCACCACCCAGCCCGCCACCTGTGAGGTAGGCTTGTAGTGCCGGCCCTGGCACGACCACCTCAACATCCCTCCCATTTCCAGTTGGCTGCCTGAGACCGGTGCCAACACCCTTCTTCAATCACTCTGCATGATGTCGACACTTTATCATATTGGCGACATCCGAGGTGCTCCGACATGTTGCTGATGTGCTGAGTCTGTACATTTGCCCCCTCCCGCGCATTTTCAGTCCGCCACCTCCGCCATCTCCGGCGAGTCCCCCCGCCCCACCGCCAAGCCCTCCCTCTCCAAGGTGGGTGCTGTTTGCTGGCAGTCAGTGGGCCTTGGCCAGACCGGCCTGATGCGTGGCAGCTCCGATTCCCATAGCCAACAGTTCAACAAATCATAATCAGTCCCCCCCCCCCCCCCCCCCCCCCGCATCTCCCCGGCCAGCGCCCCTCTGCCATCGCCACCTCCAAGCCCACCTCCAAGGTACGTCAGATGCAGTGCAGCGGAAGAGCACTCGCGCAGTGTTGTTGCTGGCCTTTGCCTATCTGCCAGCCTGCGCAATGACCTCTGCACGCCGTGCCATGCTGCACTTACCATCTGCCACAGGACCTGATACACTGTTTGATTGTCTTGCAGCCCGCCTCCCGGATCCCCACTGCCGTCGCCTCCAAGGTGGGTTGTACACGACTGCAGAGACTGTGCTGGCAGCTTTCTGCAGAGCGCCGGGCAATCCCGCCCGCTGCTTCGTGCTCAATGTTGTTCTGTGCATCCAACGCAGCCCGCCATCGAGCCCCCCACCACCATCGCCGCCGCCTGGACCCTCCACGCCGTCCCCGCCCTTTCCCAGGTACGCTGTGATGAGGTCTCCCCGCCTCCAATCACCCCTGCTCACATCCTCCGATAAACGGCTTTCGATGGTCCGGACTCGCGTCCCGGACCTCACAGCGGTGAATCACCGCGTGCCACTGAGGACCCCCCATCTAGTTCTGGGCATGCGCCATCCCAAAAGGGCCGGCACCGTGCGCCACATACTGCTGCCGCTCCTTGCGTGTACTGATTGACATCCAACTCATCGAACGCAGCCCGCCATCGAGCCCACCGCCGCAGTCGCCACCCCCTCCTCCGTCCTCCCCGAGGTAATGCGTCGCCGGCCTGAGGAATGCGCTTGTGCCTGCGGCTGATTGGCGGTACTCTGGGACAGCACCAGCGCTCTCACCCCATCTGCGTTGTGTTGCATCGGCAGCTTGCCACAGAGCCCCCTGCCTCCATCGCCGCCGCCTGGACCCTCCGCGCCGTCCCCGCCCTTTCCCAGGTGTGCTGTGATGAGCTCTCCCCACCTCCAAGCGCCCCTGCCCGCATCCTCCGCTAAACGGCTCTCGATGGTCCGGACTCGCGTCCCGGACCGCACAGCGGTGAATCACCGCGTGCCCCTGAGGACCCTCCATCTAGCTCCGGGCATGCGCCATCCCAAAAGGGCCGGCACCGTGCGCCACATACTGCTGCCGCTCCTTGCGTGTACTGATTGACATCCAACTCATCGAACGCAGCCCGCCATCGAGCCCACCGCCGCAGTCGCCACCCCCTCCTCCGTCCTCCCCGAGGTAATGCGTCGCCGGCCTGAGGAATGCGCTTGTGCCTGCGGCTGATTGGCGGTACTCTGGGACAGCACCAGCGCTCTCACCCCATCTGCGTTGTGTTGCATCGGCAGCTTGCCACAGAGCCCCCTGCCTCCATCGCCGCCGCCTGGACCCTCCGCGCCGTCCCCGCCCTTTCCCAGGTGTGCTGTGATGAGCTCTCCCCACCTCCAAGCGCCCCTGCCCGCATCCTCCGCTAAACGGCTCTCGATGGTCCGGACTCGCGTCCCGGACCGCACAGCGGTGAATCACCGCGTGCCCCTGAGGACCCTCCATCTAGCTCCGGGCATGCGCCATCCCAAAAGGGCCGGCACCGTGCGCCACATACTGCTGCCGCTCCTTGCGTGCACTGATTGGCATCGCTGTGTGCACATGCAGCCCGCCGCCCAGTCCCTCCCCTCCCCCTGGAAGCCAGCCGCTCAGCCCCCCGGGCCCAGGCGCTCCGCCCAGCCCACCCCGGCCAGCCCTCCCAGCCGCCGCCCCGATGCCCCCAGTTCCAACCGACCAGCCCCCTGCAAGTCCTACAACGCCACCCCCTCCCGGGCCTCTGCCCCCGAGGTGAGGACTGACCCCTCACCAACGGCTCCTTCCTTGAAGGCTTATCTTGGCTCTGCGGCGCCATTCACAAACTAACGCTCTTGCCATGGCCCTTCATCCGCAGTCCGCCACGCCTCCAGCCACGCAGTCCTCCCCCCTCCGTCCCCCCCCTACCGGACCCCCCATCCCCCACCCCCACTCTTCCGCCTCCCCCAACCCCAGCAAGCACAGGTCAGCCTCCACCCCCACCCCCACCACCACAACCAGCGCCGCCGATGGAGACCGCCACGCCGCAGCCGCAGCGAACGCCAAGCGCGCCAACGCTGGCTCCGGCGCCACCGCCCCCAATCAACCCCGCAGCCCAGCCCCCGGGCCCACCCCCGCCCACGCCTGCGGACGGCGCCACACTTCCTCCTGCGCCCTCCGCCACGCCCGCACCGGAGCCAACGCCCGCATCAAGCCCTCCGAGGTGAAGCCGCGACTCGACCATGCCTCTTCGCTGAAGCACGCCTGCCACTTGCCGGGCATTGCGGGGGCCCGGCGGGGGGGGGGGGGGGGGGGTGCATTGTACGCCTCGCCGAGCTAACACCGCGGCCTCTTGCCCACAGCCCCACGTCAGGGTCCCAGCTCGAGCCGCCCGCGTCACCGCCTCCTTACCCCCCTCCTCCCGGCCCTCCCATGCCATCCGCACCCACCTCCAGCCCCCTGCTGCTGCAACACCTGGCGCCGTCGGTGCTGGCGTTCCTGCTGCCTGGAGGGGCGCCATCGGCGGATGCGCCGCTCGACGCTACGCCCCCGGTGCTCCGCCTGCGCGGGCGGCCCCGCACGGCAGTGCCGCAGTTTGAGCCCTTCGTTGACCCAGGTACCGCGCTGGGCAGCTACTCCCCCAACCCCCGCCCCCATTTCCCGACGCTGAGCAGTGCGCCCCCGCCCCCCCCCCCCCCCCCCCCCTTGCACGAGATTGAATGAGCAATGAGCACGCGGCGCTTCTACTGCTCGCAGGTGCGTATGCAGAGGATGCAGTGGACGGCGCTCTGCCCGTCTCAGTCACTGGGCTAGAGGCGGTGGACACGTGGAAGCTGACAGCGCCAGGCCAGCCGGTGCGTGCGCTGCACCCCCCCCCCCCCCCCCCCCCCCATCACTCGTGTGCTAGTGGCAGCAACGAAGGGCGCCTTACCCTACCCTGCTCGCTGGACTGCGCTGAGCTGGCCGGCATGCTCGCGCCGGGTCCCTCCGCAGGGGCAGCTCATCACCTATGTGGCAACCGACAGCGCTGGCAACACCGCCACCGCCACCCGGGAGGTATGAGCAAGAGGCCATCACCAGCCAGTCCGTTGCGCCCGGCCGCAACCATTCCCTGCAACCCCCAGAGCCCTCCCCACATAATAAATATGAGCTGTTCCAGCGCAAGGCATACGCCCGGAGGACCAGTGCCATGAATGCCGCCCACACACCGCATCGCCGCCCCGCGATGAGGAGGGTGATATTGTGTGGGGTTCTGAGGCACGTCCCTGCACCCTCACCACCGTGGATGCTGCCTTGGCTGAGCCGATGCTCGCGCCTGGTGCAGGTGGTCGTGATCAGCCCGTGCGCGGACGGGGACGCGCTGTGCATGCGGCTGAGCGAGCGCTGCGCCATGGTGAGCCGCACGCTGTGCCCCCCCGAGCTTCTGGCCCTGGCGCTCGGGCTCGGCGGTGAGCAGTCGCGGGCGCAAGCGCCGCTGGTGGAGCTGGCAGACTCCGGGAGCATTCTGCCGGTGGCGCTGCTGCTGGGCGAGTGTCACCCGCCGTCCTGCGAGGTGGGCGTGTTGCCGGGCGTCAACGTCCCCGCCCAAGTTCACCACATCACCGTGGGGACGCCGTTCCAGGACCCAGGTGGGACGGCCCGGCCCACGGCTTGTAACGCGCCAACGACCCCTGTGGCGGCGTTGGCTGCTCACCCGGCGTGCCCCGTCGGGGAACTCCGGCCTGTGAGCGCAGCGCTCTGCATGCAAAGGGGCGGGGCATTCTTAAGGATGTGATGTGCAGGCGCTGCTTCACCGCTGACCGCCCGGTTCATGTCACCATGTGCCGCTACCCAGGCGTTGACGTAACCGTCCACGGGGAGGACGCCATGGCGCGCGTCGAACGCTTCTTCTCGCCCGGCCTGTGGAGCTCGGCGGAGCCCACGCCGGAGGGCCGCCCCTACGTGATCAAGTACACGGTCGCGGTGCTGGCGGGCGTACAGCGCACCGTGGCCGCTCGTCTCATCTATGTCAGCTGCCCGCCTGAGGAGCGTGTCTGCGAGGGGGGCGGCGAGGATGGAGCTGGCCTTGCGTGCAGCCTGGGAGGCAGCTGCGCCCTGCCGTCGCTGGAGCCTGTGGGCGCGGAGTTTGAACGCGCCAACGGCAACTATGTGGATGAGCGGGCCGGCGCTTTGGTGTCCTCATTGCACTTGGAGCTTATCGGCCCCAGTATTGTGAGGCTGTCGATGGGGTCTGGCTATGGGCTGTGCCCGCTGCCCATGATGGACGCATCGGCCTGCGAAGCTGGTGTCATGGCAAGCAGTGCCGTCAGCGGCGACCTCTCCAGCCATGTGCAGGTCTGTGTCCCTGGCCCACCAGGCCCGCGGTGCTCTGAAGAGGGAGGGGGGGGGGGGGTCGGGGGTGGAAATGACGGCACTGGCGGCGAGCAGGCATCCGCTTGCTGCAGCGCAAAGTCCGCTGCTGACGCAAATCTCGATGCCCGCTGCGTCGACAGGTGTGCCCAGATAACCCGCTGGAGGGCGGCAACCTTCTCGTCGGCGTGGGCCTGGCGCCCTGCAGCATTGACACCACCGTCCGCGGGGCCTACACCATCCACTACCAGGTACACACCCCAGCCAATCCCGGTCTGCCGTACGACCGCGCCTTGGCAACAGATGCTCATAATACACTGCGTCTGTCCGCAAGAGAATACCCCGCCCCCTGGACGACGGCACTTGGCCATGCATGCCGGCTTTCACCACCCTCAAATCAGCCGCTCACTTTACTCCTACAGCGATCTTTTCGATCCCTACGCCTCATCCGCACTGTGCGCTCTCACACGCAGGTCTCCGACCCCGCAGTGCCATCAGGCCCGGCTGCTAGCATAACGCGCACCGTGCTCGTCCTTCCCGACTGCCCACCTGGCGAGCACGCCTGCGCGTCGGACCCCGAGCTGCCCTGCTCACAGAGCGGCATCTGTGCCAGCGACCTCGGGTCCCTGACCCCGCTGACCTCGCTCACCGGCGATGAAGGCGCCATTGCCATCGCGCTGGTTGGACCGCCCGCAATTGAGGTGCCGCAGGTACTGCCAAGCAGAGCAAGCTATTCCGCCCCACCAGCTCCCCGTGACCGTCCTCCCATGCGCTGATTGATATGTGTGTGTGTGTGTGTGTGTGCGCCTACACTCCCTTTGCGGCCCGCCCTTCAGAATCGCCTCTATGTTGCCTGCACCGACGGTGACCTCTCCTTCTGCGACGCGGGTGCCACCGCCGTGGGACCCGCGGGGGAGGACCTCACCGCGGCGGTGCTGGCCCTGCCGGCGGAGCTGAGTGTCGCCGAGGCGTGTGCGGAGCCCGGCGCCTGCGACACCTACCGCTTTGCATCGCACGGCTTGCGGGTAGCCTACCCCTTCCGCATGCCCACCTGGATGTCCCGAGTCCTATTATGAACCGCTCTCTTGTGTCACCTTGCTCCAAAACCATCCTCCTAAATTAATAGATCCTAAACCATGCGGCAAAACCATATCCCCTTAAGTGGCTCCTAAAGCGCATGCTTCTAAATGGCTCCTAACCATGCGCCTAAACGATCCCGTAAATGGCTTCTTAACCACATGCTCTGAAATGGCTCCTAAACTACATGCTCTGAAATGGCTCCTATATACTGTATGCTCTTAACTGGCTCCTATATCATATGCCACTAAATGAAGCCTAAAGCATACGCTCCTAAATGGCTCCAAAACCGTACGCTCCTAAATTGAGCCTAAACCATGCGGCTAAACCATATCCTCTTAAATGGCTCCTAAAGCGCATGCGCCTAAATGGCTCCTGAACCGTGCGCCTACACTATGTGCTCTTAAAATGGCTCCGAAACCATACGTACTCCTAAATGGGTCGAGTTGAAATGGCTCCTTAATCACATGCTCTGAAATGGCTCATAAAATGCATGCTCATTAAGGGCTCCTATACTGCCTGCTTTGAAATGAACCCGAAACCATATGCTCTGAAACGCCTCCTAAACCATGCGGCTAAATGGCTCCTAAACCATATCTTCCAGAATGGCCCCCATTCAAAATTTGAAACTTCTGAAACTACAATTTAGGTACTTACAAATTTACATTTTTTGCTCCGAAATGTCTCCTAAACCATGCCCCTAAATAGTATGAGTTGAAGTTCAGCCCCCTTGTCACCGTGCTCCTAAATCCAATGCCCCATCCTCCCCAACCTACACCACTTGTGCCAGGGCTGCGGCATCGACACCTCCGCACCGGTTGGCACAATCCATGTCATCCAGTTTGCGCTGCTGCCACTGGACGGCAGCTCCGCCACGCCCACCTCCGTCACACGCACCATAGTGGTGGTGGAGGACCCCGCCTCGTGCGCCGCCGCGGGACTGCACGACTGCGGCGATGGTATAGTGTGCTCGCCCGTGGACTGCGCATTGCGCACAGCGCTTCTGGCAGATCTGGGTACCGCCGTAACGGCGGAAGACTCGGCGGAGGCTGTCCTGGAGCTGCTGCCCTTCCCTGGGGCGGGCAGCGATCCCGCAGCAATGACGCTGGAGTACGGCTCGCCGCTGCCCGCCCCGGACGCCGATGGCGAGGCGCCGTGCGATGAAGGCAGTGTGTGCCTATGCTCCGCTGCTGGGCTGCCGCCTGGGCGGTCGCGGCGGATGGCAGCCGGCGCGCACTGGCCTCCGATCGCATACAGGCAAGGCTGGCCGCCACGCGCACTCTGCATGGGATGTCATGGGGGCCTGTCGCTGCGTCGGGGCGCAGGAGGTCTAAGGACAAGCAGCAGAGCATAACAAGGGAACATAAACAAGAAGAAAATGAAAAAGCGACAACAACAAAGAAGAAATATTGCACAGCAAAACACGACAGCAAAAACCCAACAAAATAATCAATTTAAGGGCAATTTGGGTTACGATAGCTCCCGCCCCCCGTCTATATGGGGTGGGGTGGGTGAGCTGAGGAGTGCCTCATGTCCAGCACATGAGGACCCTTGCCTCAGGCGCGCTGGCTGCCCCCCCCCCTTCACTGATGTCCGCGGGTGGACTGGCTGCCCTCAGGTGACGGAGGTGCCGGCGGATGGGCAGCCGCGCTGCTCCCCAGCAGCGATGGGCGCTGGCCCGCCGTGGTGCCTGCCGGCCGCGTACACCTACAACTACACGCTGCGCTCCGCGGATGAGATGGCGGCCGTTGCGTGGGCGGTGCGCACCGTCACAGTGGAGTGGCGCGCCGTGGCGCAGCTGCGGCTGCGGCTGCCGCTGCTACCGACAGCGGACGGCCAGTCGTACGACCCCACGGCTGGGCTGGCAGAAGCGATCCCGGCCGCGGTCCTGGCACTGCTGCCGGACGTGCTGGCCTATGCTGTGGTGGAGGCCACGGCGCCCGGCGAAGGCGGTGGGTTGCTGCAGATGGCGCTGCGGCTGGAGCTGTCCTCCGCCTCCCTGCTGTGGGAGGGGCACGGCGGCGCTGCGCGGGCGGCTGCCGCAGCGGCCCTGGAGGAGCTGGCGGCGCTGCGGCCGGCTGCGCTGGCTGAGCTCCTGCCGCCGGGGTCGCCGCTGCGGGGCGCCGTGAACTGGGAGGTGCGGGTCCGCCTCGGTGGCCAGCGTGAGGATCGACGGCATCCGTTTGGGGAAGAGGGCAACCCATGATGGTATCCTGTCTATATTTATGTATCTTTGCTGAGCCCTGAAGTCCATGGCGACGATGGCAGCAGCCTCCAGTCCGCTTTTTTCTGAATGCCTCTGTACCACTTGCAGAAATGGCCAGTCAGGGAGTGTTGTTGTTGCTGTTTGGGGGGCCGCTTACGGCAGATCCGCCGACGCTGCACATGGCTGTGCACTGCGCTCCGGAAGGGCAAACTGGTGTTGCGCGTGGGCCAATTGCAAGGAATGGCCGCGGGCGATTGTTGAGCTCCGGTGTATTCGTAAGGGAAGGACAATCGAAAGATAACGGAAATAAGGCTTAGCGTGGCGTGGCGCTGCGGTGGGCTCTGAGGGGGAGGTGCCGCCCGGTGATTGTGCGTGCGGTATGATGTCAGGCAGCGGCGGCGGCAATGGAGCCGGGGGAGAAATCCCCGCCGCTGGACCTGAAGGGAGGCCGGTATGCGTCGCTCACCGCCAGCGTGGAGGCGCTGGAGTTGGAGCTGGGCTCACTGGGGGAGCGGCTGGTCCGGCTGATGGGCAGCGCGGAGATGGGGGCGCTGCAGCTGCCGCCGGAGGACGTAGAGGTGGAGGCCCTGGCGGTGCTGCAGGCCCTGCTGGGCGTGAGCAGCGCGGTGGGCAGCACGGAGGCCACTTTGGTCGAGGCCCTGCGCGAGCTGCTGCCGCCTGGCTGGCTGCAGCGCTCACCGGGCCAGCTGTCCAACCTCGGCGACGCCATTGACAGGATGGGGTTTTCCCACGTAAGGGCTTTGCCGAGCCCAGCCCTGGACTTCCATGTTTCACTAAACATGTATATGCACATGTGTATGTGTATGTGTATGTATCGATATATGCATATGTATATGGATAAGTCTAGGTGTAATTGTATGTGTAATTGCATGTATATATAAATGTGTGTAGGTGTATGTATAGTCCTAGACCCCCCCCCCCACCCACCCACCCCCACCCCACACCCGGCTGCCATATGGCAGTGGCAGTGGCAATGGCAGCATCCCTCTGCGCACCCCCATCCTCCACACGACCCTGAACCCCTTCCCCCCCCCCTTGCTGTTGGCACACACCCTTCATGCGCAGGGATCCGTGCTGCTGGCGCTGGAGCGAGCCGCCCAGTCCGGTGTGCCCGGCAACGCCGACTTTGAGAGCGCCGCAGAGTCAGCATCTCCCCTGCCGTACAATCACCCCATCTTCACCGTGCCCAACGCCCACGTATGACCCTCCCCCCCTCCATCACACGCACATGCGCCACCCCCACCGCCGCCGCCACTTTTTTCAGGCCTGCAATGGCAGAACAGTACTTAATTTGGAAATAGGGTCGACATTTCCTGGAAATTAAACTGCGCCTTCCTAAATATAGATATCCCCTACGCAGAAATCAACTGGAATACCCCCCCCCCCCCCCCCCCCAAGCCATCTCGCACACTATTTAAAAAAACTTGCCTTTTCACCATTTCGGTGAATGTGCCTGTTTACTTTCCAAGAATCGACCAATGTCCTGCATCAATATGTTTCCAGGATTGCGATGCCGAGTTATTTCTGCGGCATTTGTAGTTCTACTACAAACTTTTTCCTTTTCTACTTTCAAAAGAGAAATCTCGGTTCTATTTTCAATACTAAATTCGACCCTGCCATGCATGCTTGGGAGGGTGCCCTCGCTGACGGTGTGTGCTGGGCGGCGCACAGAGGCGGTACGTGGTGCAGTTCACCACGGAAGGCCCGCCGCCGTCCACCCCGCCGAGCCAAGCCGGCCGGCGCGTGCTTCTGCAGTCATCCGCGACGCCGGAGGTGGACGTCATCGGCAAGAGCGCAGGAGACGCTGTGACAGGGGCTGCACCCGGGGAGTCATGGAACGGGTATGTGCTTGGGACGGCGCATGCCGTGGCGCGGGGTAAGGTGCGCGCTCGCAGCCGTGTCAAGCTGTGCCACGGGGATCCCGCCCGGCGCGATGTTGACGTGCCGAACAATTCATCGCAGTGTCCTGCTGTGCCACGCGTACTTGTGTCCATTCACCGTGGGGGCAGTCCCCGTTGGCTGGGTTGTGACGAGCATGGGCAAGAGCCTCTTTGCCAGTCTGCAGCTATTGCGATCCTTGTTTTGCGGCGCTGTTGTTGTGCGAGTGCCGGCGCGGTAACATCATAACACCGCAAATAAGAACCCGCCCTGCCTACCAGAGGTCAAACGCAGACAAAACTGTAGCGGAATCGTAGCGAATGCTCTTATGGGTTGCATGCAAGCCTACTTTGTGGCGTACAACAAGGTTGTTGTAGTTGCGTCGGTACCGGTACCTGTGCGGACCTCCTGTGACTGCCGCGCGGAGTGGTCTGTCGCCCCCTCTGTCGCGCGTTGACGTTGGCGTGCTGCGCAGGAGACGCTGCCCCCCGCCCGCGATGGTACGACGCGGCCTCGGGCTCCAACGTCCTGCTGGGCGGTGTGAAGCTGCACATGACGCGTCAGAGGACGGACTATGCCGCCTGTGAGGATGCACTCCCCAGCTTGGCGGTGAGGCAGCCCCCCCCCCACCCCCCCCCCCCCCCCCCAATTCCTTCACCAATCCACCCACCCGCTACAATTCCGTCACTGCCACCCCCTGTATGAGTGAGACGCCCCGGCCGCCAAGCGCCCTGCATAGTGGAGCTGCATCTGCGGCATAGTATATAGTATATATATTTTTACATGTATATATTTATATATGAATTCTACACACAGCTGACAACATCCCCCAGGTGTACTGGAAATGGCGTGAAATTGACGTATTTATGTCTGTATGTGTGTATACCAATGTACCGTAACATTTGATTGGGTTTGCGGGTCCAACAAACAATCTGCTTTGCCGCAATGACTCGAAAGACCGGTGTGGAATTTGTTTTCTGAGCTATTTCTGCGCTAATTGTTGAGCTACTTCCGCATAATTGTTTTTTCTTTTTGCGGGGCGGGGGGTGGGGGAGGGGGGGGGGCAAAACGATGATGATATACCGCAAGCCCAAAACTTGGCTATGGTATATCATTATATCGCTGATCGCTGAGGCCCGTGGCAGCCATCTCTTACCATACATTCTTTGTCATGTGAACTGCACATTTGTTGCCATTTTGTATCTCCAAGGGATCCTTGCTCGCCCCCCACTCCCTCTCCAATCGGACCTCGCCCTCTCCGCTTTGCACGCACCGTCCTCATCCCGCGTGTCCATTTCGCTCAGCGCGTCAGCCTGCTGTTTGCCGCCGCAGGCAAAGAGAGGTGGCGGCGCTATCTTGCCACTGGGCGGGCGCCGCTTTTCCCAGTTCATGTCCGCCTGCAACACGCTGGCCACGGCCCTCGCCGGTCAGAGTGGCAGTCAAGAGGAGGGCGGCTACGTCCAGCAGCTACTTGCAGAGGTGTGCCCCCCCCCCCCCCCCCCCCCCCTCCCCCCGGGGATGACAAGCGACGCTGCTGCCTGAGAGTTTTTTAAGAAATGATTATAACAGAAAAGAAACACAGAAAGAAATAGAAATAATCGAATACTATTTGAATAAGACAAAAGGAGATGAAATGTTAAAATAAAGCGAATTGCCGCATGGGTATTGTCCTTCGCTCCTGTGTAGCGGCTTGTGCGGAGCACCGTCCGCACCATCCTTTTAAATTGAGGTGGAGCGCCCCGGCAGCGGACTGGCTGCTGACCGCTGCTGCCGCTGCGCCGCGCTGCAGGCCGAGCCGCTGCACCCCTACGGCCGCGACCCCGCCTTCATGCTGTCCTCTGAGCTCTACAACTGGCGCCTCAAGGTGCGGCGGCCGCGGCCTGCCTTAGGCGGCTCGCACGGGTGCCTTCCTTCCACCCTGCCGGCCGCTGACTGCGCGAGCTGCGGCTGCGGGCAGGGGCTGGAGGGGCGCTACTACAACCTGAGCGCGGGCGTGCTGGGTGAGCGGGCCGGCGACCGCGACCCGGAGGTCAACTTGTTTGGCAACCCCTACGGCTGGTTCTCCGCCCGCCTGCCTGGCACGCCGGATGGCTTCCCCCTGGTGAGCCCCGCTCCCGCCAGACTAGGCCTTTTCCTGGGTCGTAAATTGTCGAGGACGTCACGGCGCATGGCAACATGCTATGGTGCGGGTGGCAGATGGTCTGGTCGGGCTTGTGCGTCCAAATCCCTAAAACCCTGACAAACCCGACATGAGCACCCCCAAGCGTGCAGCCGCAGACAGGGAGGCGTGCTCCGAAACCATATAGGGGCTCTGTGGCCGCCGAGTTGTCGGAAAATTAGGAGCTCCGGCTCCTGTTCTGCGGCTGCATTAATGTGCTCGTCAACATATCGATCCGATGCGCCGTACATACAGCAGGGTACAGGGTTCATGTTTGCCCTACACGAGGCAGGGACGCGGCGTGGTTTTGGAGCCACTACATTTTGACTGTATGTTAACCAAGACCTGCTGCCCTATGGCAGTGCCGTGATCAGTGACAAGCGGCCCGCTGTGTTATTGTGCTTGCCCCCCCCATCCCGCCCAATTCCAGGTGGTGGAGAGTGGCGTCCCCGCGGAGCGCGCAGACCAGGTTGTCCAGGCGATGAGGGACGGCGGCTTTTGGGACATTCGCTCCCGGGTAAGCGGCGCCAACCTCAGCCCCCGCTCAGAGGCACGCGATTTTTCGTTTATAACTTCCATGTTTTTATTCATCATTGAGAAGCGCGGGCGCGGTGGGGGGGGGGGGGGGGGGGGGGGGCTGAGCATGGCAATGGAATGTACCCCGCAGGATCTCAGTTTTGAGTCGCTGTCCTTTAACCCGCGGTTGGAGCTGTTTGCATACGTGCGTGCTCTTTACAGCCAAGCCTTAGACGGCTCCATAAGGTGTGCCCCCCCCCCCCCCCCCCCCCCCCCCAAAATCCCCAGCCATTCATCTAGTTGCCATACCGCCACCACACCTTACTCGCCATTTTCCTTATGGGTGTGCCTGATAGTATACTGCTCCAAAACCAGGCACGGGCCAAAGTACTCTTAGGACCAAGGTACAAGACTATGCCCAGTGGTATCATGCAGCTCATACAATGTTTTGTCAATGAGCTGACGGTTATTCGGATTACACAGAATTTTATGTCCCTCGTAAATCCGTCATCATGTTTGGACATATGTCCCGACTTTCGGAGTAGTCATCTGCTGCATACCCTGATTTCATTTCGTCAAGTGTGTCATCATTCAGCTTTTGAGCACTCACGCTCATAGAAGCGATGGCAGAAAAGGTGGGGTGTGTACACTATCAAGTGTCTCCGCCGCGTCCGGCATATCCTCATAATTAAAGGGGCTGAAATGGGGTCGTCATGACAACGGATCCGCCTCATACCACTACTTGGATCGCTTTTGGATCATTTTTGGCACTTGTAGTATACCGCTCCGAAACCAGTGTAGCAATCGAGGCGACATTCGCATCGAAAGCACAATGCTTGTCACACGGCAGCGCATTATCTCGCACATATACTCGGTAGTCTCAGGCACACATTGTTCTATTGCTCGTACGCAGCATACTTGTACTAACCCGCAGTATATCGTACTCGTACTTGTCACAATGGTGCCCTTGTCTTTACTACCGCTCGGTTGCCAGTGCCCATATTGACTTGCACTGCACGCGACCCCCCAACGTGTTGCGCAGATACAAGATTGCCCAGCTGGAGACGATTCCGTCCCTGGATAGGCGCGCCCTGCCGGTGCACGCGGTGGTCACAGCCATCTTCCTTGCCGTGTCCGCCGCCGTTTTTCTGGTCCAGGTACACTGTCGACACCCATCCATGTGACCTAGCAGAAGTACATACCACGCAGAGCTCTGTATTCCTGCTTTGGCTTCAAGAGGAGCGGTCACCGGTAAAATTGTATAGAAACGTCGCAAGGTCATAGCATCGACGCCAGCGTCACATACTCGGTGCTTCTCGATCGCAGCCCAAGCAGCCGTCGTAGAGACCCTGCACGGGTTTCACTGTTGCCAGTTCTGTGCCAGGGGCGACAAAGTGAAGTAGCCACTACATCCGTGTACGCGTACAGTAACTCCAAATCAGCCCGCGTAGAGCGCGGTCCATGCAGCAGGATGTCGCGATCGATCAATTGGTATGGGTACACAATTATATAGCAACTACTCGTGCCAATTTACCACGGGTATACCACGGGTACTTGTCGTACGTGGCTACAGGTAGCCGTTGCAAACAAGTACATGTACCGTGCATACGCATTTACCGGCATGTGTATTTAGTCGCATGATGTCTGGCGTCTTTGGTTCAATGCAGACCCCCCTAGTGCAATGCAGATCCCCCCGGATGCGAGTGCCGGAAGACTGCACCGGTGGGAAGTGCCGGGGTGCCAGGGTGGAGCTGAGTGGCATTTGGCGTGTGCTGTCAGGTGGCGCCGTGGATCGACCGATATTTACCGTCTCTTACCGGTTGCGATGGTGGCTTGCAGGGTGGGGCGGTGGCGCCCCTCCGCCGTGCGCTGGCGCGGGCGACTGAGCGCCTGCGCCTTTGGCTGCGGCTCCGGCGGGCCAGCATGCACTCGGAGGCGACTCTGGCCGGCCTGCCCAGCGGCAGGCACAGCTTCCGCAGAGCCCCCAGCCGCGCGCCATCCTCGCGCGCCAGCATCGCCGCATCCACCCCCAGAGGCTCAGTCTTCGGGGATGACCCCAACGGTGATGAGGTGCGCCCCAGCTCTGCCCCGTGCATCTGAGAGATAACAGATACATGTCTTTGTGCATAGTAGATTACATAATCATTGCGCTATATATATCCCGAACGCATGTGTCATCATTTTATATACTACCGCGTAGGTGACAAACAATGTTAAACGGCAGGGCCTGGCCGTCTTAATATGCCACGACCCTTCTATCGGTTTTCCATTTCTATTGCATTCCGGTTCTTTCTGTTGTATTCTCCCCAGGGCTCTGTTTAGTCCTGCGCAACGCTGCGGGGTCCGGGAAACGGCAACGTAGCGCCCAAGTGTGGGTGGCTTGGGGGGGGGGGGGGGGGGGGGGAGAGGGGGGAGTGGGGGGCACAGCCACGTGATGCCCGATTCGGGGCCCCATCTCGCGCTCCGCATCACCACTAGCTGCGCCGCCTCACAGAGAACTGGTGCGCCGCAGGCGGGCCCCTCCTCAGCGCAACACGGGCGGCCGGCGGTGTCATTCACCTTCCTGTCCATGGGCGCCATCTTCTCTGCCTGTGCCGCCCTGGCGGTGGTCTCCCTGTCTGGCGGACTCGCGGCCGAGCCACGGCTTGCATACAGGGTGCGGCGCCATGCGCCCTGCTCGCCTGCCTAGCAGCACTTGCTGCCACTCTCTCCTCGCTGCCGTGGCCCACAGGGTCGGGCTTCCTATGAACTGGGGGTTCACACATGCGCACGTGCATGTCCGGGTGTGCGTTTGTCCCTCATGAACCTGTCAACCGCGAGTCACGCGAGTTAAGCATGGGCGGCGATGTCGTATTGCCCCACGGCTCCATTCGCTCCCTGGCTGGGCCACATGGGTCCGGCATGCCCAGCCGGAGTTGGAGCTCATTCCTGCTGCCCCACCGCTCGCCGCCCGGCAGGTGTATGACGCCGCCGCGTTCGCCCCTGTTCGCTACTTCCTGCCCAAAAAGGTGCGCCGGATGCCTACCCTTGCCCTGCAGTGCCCTCCCCCCCCGTCCCCCCCCCAACAGCGCGCTCCCCTAGCCAGGGAGGCAGCTGCCACCCGTGGCTTGCGGCTCTGCCCTGAATGCCTTAGTCACAACGAGTGGAATTCTGCTGGCAGAGTGCCGAAGGCGTGGAGGCCATTGCAGGCGCCACGTGCCCCGGTTGCCCAGAGCGCTGGCGCCTGGACTCCAACATGACCGGCCTGCAGGTCTGCCTGCTGCCGCCACCTGCATGGCCGATGCATGGCGCTCTGCTGTGGATGACATTCTGCAAAATTGAAATTTGTTGCAACACGCTAGTCCGGTGCTCTCCCCTGCCCGGACTGGGACGCTCTTAGGACCTGCCATCTCTCACCGCTATGGGAAACACAAGGTGTATTGCTGCTCAGGCTACCGGCCTTTCTCCGGTGCTTCCAAGCCCCTCCTCCACCGTTGCAGACTCGGGCTCCCCCCCCACCCCACCCCCCCCCCCCCCCCATTTCTCTTGTCGCTTTCTTCGCGGTTCGTCTCCGGCTTCCGTGCACCATTTAGAGCCCCAGGCAATCCGCGATTTGTGTTTTGTCCGCTGGGCGCAGCATCGATCCGCTGCTCAGGTACCTGTGGCGCTGCTGGCATTGTCAGCCGGGTGAGACGGACGTATGCGATTGCCCCGCCGCGCAACAGGCAATGGCCAGCGACCTGCAGGAGCTGCGCGCTCTTGCGCTGCAGCGTGACGCGTTCACCTCGCTGACGGGCATGGCGCTCATGCTCTCCATCGGCGCCCTCATTGGCAGCTGGTCCTGGCAGCCGCGCGTCACCTTTCTGACGGCCAACCTCGCGGCAGTGGCGGGCGACCTGCTGGCCCTGCTGCTCACCTCAGCGTGCTGCATCTTCATGTACACCGCGTGGGGGCACATGCTGCTGGGGGACGTGTACGGGCCCTTCTCCACGTTCCAGGGGCGCACTGCACCAGCTGGTGGACGCCTTTGTTTCGGGTGAGGCACCTGTCTTCATGCGTTGGTTGTCACATCTTTTGAAAGTCCGTTGGACGCCGCCGCTGTCATCCTGTGCAGGCCAGCATGTTCCCCAGACACCCTCCCCCCCAGCCAGTTGCGCCGCGGAGCTGTAAGGCCCATGCTTCCGTGTGCCATAATCGCAGGCGGTGGCGACTTGGGTGGAGTGCACGCCGCAGCCTTCACTCATGCGAGGGAGACGCTACCTATCGTGCGCCTCCTGCAGATAGTGTACTACGTCTCACTCATGCTGCTCGTCATCATCGTCATCCCAACGTTCATGGTGGCCCTGTTTGGCTTCACCCCACAGCACTTCATCCAGGTGGGCGCCACGCCTACATGCGCCTCACGGGCATCTTGGTGCGGCGGCGTTGCGCCGTTACTGGCAGGGACTCTGACGTTCACATTATATCCTTACAGAGCCGGTGCCTTAAATCGGCCTTTCAACCCCGTTAAGTATGGATATTCGCCCCTTTGTCTGTCTCTCCTGCGCGCCCTTGCGGGGTGTTGTTCCCCCCGTTTCCGCGCCTGCTAGGTCCTCCTCAAAAGAGGGAATCGTGTGATCGACCGCCCGATGCTCTTGGGAAGGAGTCTTTGGCTTCTGAGATCAAATCAACCGCATCTCGCGCTTGTCGCCTCATCCCCTTCATCGAGAGCCATGCAGAAAGGCCGCTCGATAACACGCTTGCCTCAATGTCACTAGAAAGCTCACTCGAATTCCACGTCGCTTGTGGCTGTGTAGTTCCCTGACATCGTTCGTATCCTGTTGACGCAGAGTGACGAGGAGCCTGGCAAGACCAGCATGAGCGACTTGCCGGGCATCCCCACTCAGCTGGCGGAGCTGCTGCTGGACGCGCGGCTGCGCATGACGGGACGGGGGGTGCGCCGGGACGTCATCGCCCAGCTGCTGGCGTACGTGGCCGAGGAGCGGCGTCTGGAGGAGGAGGCAGATGCCGTTTTTGCGGACACCGACGCCAGCCCCGGCCCACGCAATAAACTAAATGCCCTGCTGATGGCCGCCAAGTTTGGACAGGCCATGTCATCAGGGCTTAACTCACCTCAGTGGTCTTAGTTCCTCAGCAGCAAGGTGAGTGTGTGTGTGTGTGTGTGTGTGTGTGTGTGAGTGTGTGTGTGAGTGCAGCAGCCGCATGTTAAACACCCCCCCCCACACACACACACTACATACACACACACACACACACAAACACACCCTTATATATTCTCCATGCAGTTGCGCTGCCTCTGCACCTAAAGCTGCACGTCACTTCAACAAAATTAAATCGGCAGTGTTTTGATTGTAACTCCCACTGCGCCCCGGTGTTGGGGATATAACTATAGTATGTACACATATTATGTATCATACACATACTTATACACATAAATGAATAATATATTTTACTATATTATTACATTGTATACAGCATGGCAAGACACATATATACAGCAGCACAGATAATATGTCCTTAGTTAGTATGCAATAGTATGCAATTGCTGCTTTGCAATGATTTGGCTGCCCCGCCGGTCTCAGACTCGAAATGTTGGTGTCCCGCCCTTGATAGTCCTTAAGGTCGAGCGCCGGAGAGCCGTCAGCCAGCACAGCCGCCTCCCTTCAGGACCTGGAGTTTTACCTCAAGGAGTCGCGATCGCGGTCGCAGGGCACCGGATTTGAACGCTCGTTTGCCCGGCAAGCCAGCCGGAGAGAGCTCGGCGACCACTCAGCCGCGTCTGCCGGGGCAGCAGCCTGTGATGCCGGCGCCGGAGGTCGCCATGCGCCCGCGTGTCGACGGAACTCTACCGGCAATCTGGGGCGCCTTGCCAGCGGCCGCCGGAATCCGCCCGAGCGGGGCATCTCCAGGCTGTCAGCTGGCCTGGCCCAGAGCTTCAAGAGGCTCGCCGGTACAGGCTATCGCAGCGGGGGCGCCGCGTCGGGCGCTGGTCTCCCCGGCGAGGGGCGCGGCCGGCAGCTGCGATCGCGCCTGTCGGTGCGCCTCCCCTCCGCGCTTTCCATGCGATGGCGCCCGGCTGACCCCGAGAGCAACCTGGACGGCGAGGGTCGGGAGGCCAGCGTGCAAACGATTGCGGCGACCCTGCTGCGCACGCTGGGCGCGGACGCTACGACGGATATCCTGCACAACGGCCAGCCCAATGCCGCTGAGGTGACCATCACTACCTCTCTCGCCGCAACCCCAATTGCACGGGCAACCTGCATCTCTGCTGCTCCAGACTGCTCTTCCGAGTGTCTGCCCCCACAGTGTTGGCCGTCGGTCCTGCGATGGCAGGGAAGAATGCCGACGGTCATCGCCGCGCCATCGCGTAGCGACTATCACAATGTGCTGTTACATATCGCCATATCGAGCACTGATTCGACACTCGACAGCACCAGTCTGTTGAAATATGGAAGTTTGGCAACTTGCGACTATTGTAGAAGAAGAGAAAGGATGGAAAGGCAATTCTGATGAGACTTTGGATTTTCTTGAAAAGAAAGTGACACATCTTACCGGTACATGTACGAGTACTCGCATTGCGAATCGATTTCAGAGAGCATTAAGGACATTGTTTTATTGGGTATTGCCCATTTTCAGGGAACATTTACGTATATTGTTTCAAAACAGATAGCAATAAAGGAATGGGTACCGATGTATAGTCGCTAACGATACCATCACGTTGCCTTCTCCCTTTATCTGGAGTGGCCGAAATTGGCCCCCGGTGCGATCAACTACACGTAAAGTGCTGAGATCCACATCGGCCAAACCTAAAATGCAATGGGCCGATCCGCATGGAATCCGTTGATAGGTATCCGATGCTGTAACTATTCGTCTACGAAATCTGTGCTGCATCTGCGTCTGTCCGGATGCGTATCGTCCTGATTTTCATCATTTTTGGTATCACCAAGCAAATTAATTCTCGGAGTTTTACCCGCACTCATGCCACGTCAGTACGGGTAGTCCATTTATGTGGTATGTACGATAATACTATAAGTAATGATTTATCGTACCATGTCGGTCCACGGTCCAATCCGATGCGATGATCCGTCCGTCCTATACACAGCATGACTCGGAGTACAGCGCTGAACCCGGTCAACGCAGGTTGAGCGCACGGCGCCAAGGCGGCCAAACACATGCTGGACCCCGAGGTAGCCGGGGTTTTGGGGGCTGCCCGCCCAAGTCACCATGTTGAGTCCAAGTCCGCGGTCGTGCATGTTGATGCCTGCCCACATGCTAAGGGTTCTTTGGGGAATCGAAATTTATTTCAGCGTGCTAGTCGCTGCATCCACTTGCCCAAACTGAGTTGCTGTTAGAGCTTGCTATCTCTAACCTCGATATGGGAAGCACATAGTGTATTCACAGCTCAAGCTTCCGACCATCATGCTACGGAGAGGATCCGTCCGGAGATGCGCGCCAGGCCGGTGCAGCCGCGCGATATAGAATCAAATACAAATGTTCATTACGTACGGGTGACGAGTTTCTGCGGGAAAATTTTCGCAATTGTGTGCACCACTGAAAACGCCTCCTTTAAGCATAAGCAAAGTGGCTGCTGCGCGTAATCGGCAACGTGGCTGAAGTGATGTGTCCCGCACAGGTGGCCGCCAACCTGTCTGGCCCATACCAGGACTCGGCCAAGTATATCTCTTCAGCTCCGTTTCATGCCGCCATACGGGCTGTGGAGCGGCATACCCAGCTGGCCATGGGGCAGCTGCGTGCCCTGCAGGTGTGGCAGCGCGACATTGCCAAGATGTCTGGCGTTCTTCACGGCCTCGTCCGGCGCTTCGGCGCGCACGGCCCCCCACTGCCCGGCGCACCCGGTCAGCACTCAGACGGCTATGTCAACGGGCAAGGCCGGCATCGCACAGCCAGGGACGCAGGCACCGGCAGGCCCAGGCGCAGCATCACATGGACAGATCTGGGCAGCGGGGTGGACGGGAGGGGCAACCTCGAACCCACCCCGCCCACCGGAGACGGGGAACCATCTCGGGATGCTCCGCTGCATATGCCGGCACCCGCAGACATGATTCCGCCCCGGCCCCTGCCAGCCCGCCTCGCCCGCGCATCCCTGTCCCGGCTTAACCTAATGAGCCGCTCGGCGAGCAGCCCGGGAATACAGGAGCTTGGCATCCCGGAATGCTCTACCTGTCCAACGGCCGGTGGCATGCCGGCGCCCATTTTTATACACGGCGCGGCCAAGGTCAACACTGATGCCGGTGCTGCGGATGCTAGGTCCGGCAGCCGCCTGAGGACCCGTGACACAGGCACTGGCATTCCCGTGCGGAGCGCCACAAGCTCAGAGGTGCCATCCCACGGCCTGGCGCCCCAGCCCGCAAGGCATGGCCCTACACCTCCGGATAGCGCCCTGGAGCCCAGCTGGACAAGCCTGGAGCTGCCGGAGAATAGGGCTAACGACGAGCTTGAGCATCTTGCCTTTGGAAGGGACAGATCGGACAGTGGCCGGATTGCGCCCAAGCGGCTCGTGAGCCAATCCTCCTTGCTTCTGATTAGAGAGCAGTTCCGGCCCGTGACGGCGCCCAGCGTACACCCGTCCAAGAACTGGGGTGAGGGCGCGTTGCGCGCCGGATACAGCCGGGGACAAGCCGCCGAGACTGCCCCTTTCCAGAACCTGGGCGACGATGGGGCTGAGGGCGACCCCCTGCTGCCTGAGGACACCGTGAACGCGCAGCTAGGGCGCTTGGCGGGCCCGGTGGACGCGGAAGGTACTTGGCCAGGCGGGTCCCCTGCCCACCACCGGTATCAGGCTACTCCGCGCCACTCGGGCAGCAAGAAGTCAACGATCGTCAACCCAATGGAGCAGAGACCCGGCACAGCTCCTGGACGCAGTGCGTCCTTTCGTTGGGATGATGGCAATGACTTTGAGGAGACAGCTATGTGACGCTTGATCTCTCGACATAGGTGTACCATATCTGAGAGGCTTTTGTGAAGGAGACAACTACGCATGTCGTGGCGACTGATAGCGACCAAGCATTTTGAAGGATGTTATTGTGTAAATGATACGTGATTAGGAGTGGAATTATATAATGATTGATCCTTATTTTATATCAACTCTCTGTCCATAAACGATATAAACATCTTCTGAGAGTATACGATGACGAGCAACAGCGCTTAAAGTAGTTGACAAGCCGGTTTTCCTGCCGAAATATAATATCAGTGTTTTTCAGATTATAACGGCGCGACCTATGCCTCGGACCACACAGCCAGCAAGCGCTACTGCATGGATGGTGCTATCGTGCGCTGGGCGAGAGGGGCCGCTATCGCACCGGGTGGGGTGTTGACCCAGGTGGTGAATCCACACCGACTCGCGCGAAGAGGCGGGCCGCGACGACGCGCGATACATGCTTATGCGTATCGTTGCAGCCTTGACTCCCGAGGGCCACGTAGGCGGCATGTCGTCTGTGACGGATCGCTTGGCTAACACGGAGCTCCCGGGCCTCATTGCTCCCGTAGCGACATGCTGGGTGGCAACTTACCATACCGCCCTCGCCCGCTTCGCCCCGCCGCCAGCCTATGTTACGTGGCCAGCATACGGCCCTCCCAACCCCGCTACTCCCATCACGCATGTACCCAGCGCTATGCTTCCTTCGGCGCCATCATCCCTCCTCCTCATTAAGCCCGATTTCAGCACGGTACACCCTCTCGATTTCAGCACGCGCCGTAGGAGAGCGCCGCCGACCAGCATGCCATGCGCCCAAAGGTCATCGCGTTCCCCCCCTCGGCCCCCCTCGTCTCCATGTGTTGGTATTGCTGCTGAGGGTTAGCTCAACGTAGCAGCCAGCCCACCCCCACCCCCACCTCCGCCAGCCCCGTTACCCCCCCCCCCCCCGGCCGATGCCCGGTGGCACTCTTGTTGCCCATAGCAGCCCCAACTCCTACCCCTCGATCTGCAACCCCCCCCCACCCCCCGCCAGGCCGGGACCTCCAGCTCTCATTCTCTTTTACGCCGACCTCCACCGATGGTGTCGCTTGGCGCCAGGATGCCGACGCCGCGCATACCTAGACCGGATTCTCCTTGCAGTGGGCGCTCGACAATTTCGACTTATTCCTACCTTGCGTGCGCGACACGGGCGTCCGCACGTCCCCAGAATCCCGTAATCTGCTCGCGATGTCATCGGCGCTGTTATCCGACCGATATGGGACATCTCAAACACCGCGCGGGGCATCATGCGGGAGGCCACGTGCCATCTAGCAATTATCTGCCCAACCGCCGTCCTCTGGTCCACGTTGTTGATGCCTACGCACACGTCGTCCGAACAACAATCGATCACCGCCTCGCCCTCAGGCGGAAGGGCGACATCCCCGCGCTACTGCACGAGACCGCTCGCCCGCGACAGCACAATACAACCAACTGCCTCGGACCCGTCGACCTGGCGCAGCTACTCTGTGGCAGCATCTCGCATGGGCACGGAAGGCGGTGCGACTGTTCTTGCGTGTCGGTCAGTTACCCAACGCCGCAGCGTTTGCCGAGAACCACGGAGTCGCGGAGCCCTCCGCCGGGAACATCGATGATCTGCGGCGCCGCTTGATCCATGCTCATGCTGCCGAGGAGCCGACTGGCCTATTCTCTACCGCCCGAGACACACGGCATACCCCCTAGTAACGTCGTCCCCGAGGAGGCGACGACCTGCATGGCGTGTTATTGCAGCGAGCGCATGCCGGCTCGGCTTGCCATCGCGATGGATAGTTAGTCGACCATCTACCCGACCATCCGACGATCTCAATACCTTGCAGTCCATGGCACGCTTTTACGACCGTGTTGTGCTCTTGTATCGTTTTCGACCGCGTCAAGCACTTGCTTGCCTCCTCGACCCCCATTCCGGGACTTTTCCGCCGTTTTTAACGTGTTAAGTAGGAAAGTAGTAGTACCTTACTTACCTGATGACTATGACGGAGCGTCGCCTACCCAGGGCTTTCCCTAACTGGATTGCTGCCTAAACGGCCGTCGTAGAGACGCTGCAAGGGTGAGATGGGGAGATCATGTACGACTCGGTCGGGGGAGGACTGTTCGAAATAAAATCGCACTTTCGTACTACTTCGCTGCGTCCCGCGCGGTACGGCGGGGGGCATTGCAATACTCGGCACATCCTTACACGGTGGCGGCTATAATTAATCCAACCGTGCACGGGGCCCAGGAAGCCGCCCTGGGCGGTGACCTCGGCAAGGAGCGTGGGCATGTGGCTGCCGCGCGTCGGGCGATCCGGCACTTGTGTGCTGCACAAGATTGGAGAACATATACGGACAGCGGTGCAAGGGTTGTTTCCCTCGCCTTCACCTCCGACCTCCGAGGACGTCCGGGGATACCGCGGGCAGCAACTCAAGGTGAGGGCTGATCTCAGCAGCGTGACGGCCGAGCGGCCTCGCTGCTTGGCCTTGGCCGGTGGAGCGCAGCGCTAGAGCAGGCTGCGACTTCCGGGGGAGAGTAAACGGCGGGAACATGCGCATGTACGGCGCGGTCACGTGGTCACGGGTTTCTGCGGCCGGGATAGCGAGGACAGCAAGCTGGCGCCCTGGAAGGATACCGCACAAAACGCACCAGGCGGCACTGGGGCTTTGTGTGGTGCATATCCTTACACTCCACCCCCCCCCCCCCCCCCCCCCCATAGGATGGAGGACTTCGTCCAGCAACGTTCGGCTTGGATTCGGTGGCGATCCGCATTGCCGGGTCGTCCAACATGCGGGATACAATATCATATCATATACAAATATATATATCACCCTGCGGGATCGAACCCAGACCTAATGCGCGCGTATAGAAGCACCATCTACAAGGATACCGCGCAAAACGCACCAGGCACTGGGTACCGGTACCAACATGGGGATTTGTGTTGTACATATCTTTACACGCCCTTTGTGTGAGCGTAATAAACCACCTATGCCTCATGATGTGTAGTGATGTGCCGCACCAATGATACAGAATTAGCGACTACTGCATCTACTACAACATAGCCACGTGGCCGACAGAGGCCACGCCGTACGCGCTTTGATTAAGCGGACTCTATGCGAGATAGTCAAGAGCGGGCCCTTCCTCAGGGCCAAGGTAAAGGCAGCTTGTCAAGACGGAAACTTTATTCAATTGTAACAAATTTCAAATTTCAAAATACCCGGCTCAAGGGGGCCATAGTATCCCGAGCGCAGCCACCTCCCACCCGCGACGCACACTAGGCCGGCCCTAGCACCACTGCCGGCCTCTAGACCTCTCCCACGTTGCAACATATCAGCGGGACAAGTCGAAGCCCTCGTGCCTCCCCGGCCGAGGCACATCACGAGCTGGTTAACCCAACACCGCATCACCCCTAACCTCCCCCGAGCACAACATATGAAGCGTTGCCGGCGGGATGCCTCGGCTGCCTCAACCAGAGCGTTGCAACCTTGCTGGTGGGGAAGGGGTGGAAGGGGAGGGGGCGTCCATTGGGGCGCCCTGGCTGCAACCGCCGGGACAGCTCAACCGGCAGCAAGCTATCGCCAGGAGGGAGACTGGTTGGTTTTGTATGGGCCCTTAAAAACACGAGGAATGCCCGGCCAAGACGGATTAGGGTACGGGTATGGATCATGGGAGGGGTCTTACAAAAAATCAAAGAGGAAAATACAAAGGGGACGGGGTATGCCCGCGCGCTACTTGAGGGACATGGCCTTCTTGCACGCTACGCACCGTTAAATTAGCGGACCATGTGCGGGTTCGGGCCGCCGGGCCGTAAGACGGCATTCTTGTTTAGCATCACTAAGGGGAATAAAGTTGGAAGAAGTTTCGAATTTCAAATTCCCCTGGTGGAAAAAGGACGAGGCGACGCGTACCTACATCTACGGGGGCAGTTTGGGTCGCAAGATGCTCTTCATCGTCCGCTGGTTCGGTCTATCGGCTTCTGCTCGGTGCCGACGCGCGTGGCCGCTTGGGCTATTATGTGGACAGTTCACGACCACATGGCAGTTACGGTCGAGCCGCTGTCGCCGTTCGCTTTGAACATGCCTGTCGGCACGGACATGACACAATGAGTGATGCATGTCGCTTTGGAGATGTACACACGCCTCGCGACGTTCTCTGTCGACGCCTCTAACGCCTACGGTATGACCGACCGGCGAGCTATACGGGGGCGTTTGGGCGCCGACCATGCTCTCCTTGCCCATGTTTGACATTCTCTACGCTGGCTCCTCTGAGAATTGGTTGTATGATCACGAGTCAGAGGGCAACGGACCAGTGGCCTTGCTCATGTAGATACGCGGCATTCGACATGGTTTCCCCTTGCTACCTTCTTTAATTTTTTGTCTCGCCGTCGGCCCTATCTTTGGTAACTAGATCACCACCTCATCTTTGGGCATGGGCGGCATCGGTCTTGCGTTTCCCATCGACATGAAGACGATGGTAGGCACGGCTCTCGGCGCTGCGGTAGCGCTACACCCGGCAAACCCGGCTCTCGCGGCGGCCGAGCTATCCATCTCATGGGGACCCGACAAGACTACGAGGATTGCGTCCGAGCCCGCCGAGGACTGCGCGGTCATCCGCTTGTGGGAAGGCCTCTTGCACCGAGCCCTAGGCGCGCCTTGCCCCAACTGCCCGCCGCCTCCTTGTCCTATGGACGACACCACCTTCATGGGCGCCAGGGACCCATTCGTCCTCCCCGCCGATCTTGCCACCGTCGGGTTTCGACGCTGACAAGTAGGGGTACCGCGCCACCGTCGGCTTGACCCCACCTCCGTGCGCGACGAGTTACGACGGCCGGCGGCGCAGTAGGACGCCATCCTATCCCAAGCTCGCGAGTTATTATCCGACGCATGTTATCCGATATATGCCACATCCATGCGTCGCTGCCTTCGTGCAAGTGTACGGTGTCAAGCGCTTCGCACACCTGCTTCGTAGATTACCGCCACCCGAGTCGCTTTCGGAGTTTATGCACAAGAGGGACGCTGAGGTCCTCTCCAAGCTCGCGCATATAATGAACTTGGCTGACGATGAGACAACGGCTAGCTTATGTCTCAGGCGGACCAGCGTATCGACTATGCTGAGAGGGCATCGCCGCCGATTCGCTAGTCCACGAGTCACACCACGAGCAACGCTTCGGGGCCTTCTATACCCATGCCGGCTCGTTCGTCGAACGTTAGCGTAAAATGCATGGCTTTGCTAGCCCCTAGGCTGCTTGAGCAGCTCGCTAGCCCAGAGACCTCTTTCTTACCTACCCCGTAAGATGTCTCGCTACGCCGAGCGTGGCAGCTTAGTCAGCACAGAGAGTCTGACTCCTTCCAACCGTGGAAATGTAACCGACATGGCCTTCATATCACTATCGCGCAGTCGAAAACCATGTCGACAAGGCCGGCGACACCACTGCCGGTACGCTCGATGTGCCCCCCCCCCCCCCCCCCTCTCAAAGTTCACTCTCGGTGAGTTAACTCATGTCACTTCCGCTATCGACGAAGCTAATGGCTTACGTAAGGTCGTCGGAGTTCTGTCGCAGGTGGCGCGCCTTTTTCGACCTTTGTACTAAGGCCGCCACACTGCCCGAACGCATACATATGTACTGTCCCAGTCTGACCAAGGGAGCGTCGCACACATGGCCTCCGACATTCCCGCAGCTTGCGCTGCGAAACCCGAACCGTACGTCGCGTTGCATAAGTGTTGCACGCACCGTAGTTGCCCTCGGCGACAGTCCGCTGGGCCCCGAGGACTCGTGCGTGCGATAATGTGATCTGTCCCATGGCGCTGCCGACGAAGCACTTGAGCGGCACATCGTGCGCTGGCAGCGCGCTGGCGCGTGGCACTAAGTACACGGGCGCATCGCCACCGCGCTGGTAGTGGCTGCCCTGCAAGCAGAGGCGGGGGGACTTGCCCGACAATGTTCTAATAGCGATTCGCGGGCTGGATTCTGCGGACCCGACCCAGCCGGGCGACGTGGTACAGCTTGACTACATGGGACCATGGGTGCGCCTTAGTTGTGCTGTCGTCACGTGAATCGTTCAGAAACCCCACCGCGGCGCAAGTCGCGGTCAAGCGGGGGTCCGCGGCGTGCCTGCGAGAGCAAACCAATTTCAAAGTGGAAGCCAACTCCTCCCATCCAGACGCGCGGCGACACCGCATCGTGCCGTGCGTCGTCGAGGAGGGCGGGCGGCTGGGCGAGTACTTGCTTGCCATGCTCAAGGAGCTGGCCGAGCGCGGCTAGCCACCTGTTGAAGCGGCCCGCATCGTAGCCGCCCGCTCAAGCCGGTTGGGCGGCTGGATACGTTGGTAGATTGCGAAGATATCTGCGGCGCTGTACATTGTCCTCGGCAAATGTCTCGGTCGGCAGGCCGATATAGCCGCCCCCTCGGCTTCAGCGGACGGTGTTTCAGGCCGACTAGTCGCCAATTGCCAAGCTCGTCCTCGTCGGGCCCAGCGACCTGGGTTATTTAATTATTAGGAGTTTTGCTGAATGTAGGCTTTTTCCTTCCTTAGTACTTTCCGTGCATTCCGTGATGCTTACATGCGTGAGTGAGAACTCGCGCAAAAGCAGATGGTATCCCCGTTGAGTAGGCGCAAACGGAGGGTCTTTTGCTGTAGTCGCTGGTGTTGTCCAGCGCTGCGACGCTGGTGGTTAATCCTGCGTCGACTTATCTTGAGTGAGAAGCCGATACGAGCGGCGTTCGTTGTGTACGCGCGCGTACGCGTGAGAGTACATAGACCCCGATGTAATATAAACCTCTCATGAGCAAATGTGACCATAAACAAAACCCATCATCAGCCGCGAGTGAGGCGTTTGCGAGACGATACCCGGCTGACGACGGGTGCCACCGAATATCGGACTGTCATGTAGCGACTGAAGTAAAGGACACTTGTTCATATCATATTGTGCCCATGTAATCACTATTGTTAGTAAGTATAATTCATGCAACAGTAGCGAATAATATCCTACAACTATTTGTATCCACAGTCAGTATATAATTTAGCAATTATTCATATCTAAATCCTTTGATGAGTAGGTAGTTCAAAGGGCCAACTGGCCATGAACAGTACCGTCAGTGTGTAATATCAGAAGCCCCGATCACAAACAAGCCTCACGCGGCCCTCGCTGCGCGCCGGCCATGCGCTGCACATGGCAGCCGAACAAGGCACATGTGGGCATCGCAATCAGTTTTTTTTTAAGCGGCCTAGAGTGGCGGTCAAGGAATAGCCAGCACGAGAATGTACTTTTTCTGCTTATAAGCAATGGGGCTGTTGGTCCCATTCAGCAGCGGGGGTCGCTACCGGCCGTACTCACACAGGTAAACATAGAGGCGTAAACATGTACAGCGGCAGTAGCGGCGCACAGGCGCGTCTCGCCACAGCAGCAGGCGGCGCTGTCGCCTTGCGGTCGAGCGCGTAAGAGCGGTAGATTTGGCTATCTTCACAGCAGCCAGGCTGAAAGCACGCCAATCGCAACAACCAACAACAGGCCTGCGACTGGGGCAACGGGGAAGCCGTCTTGTGCCTGGGACATAGACAGAGGGTGGCAGGGGACTCAGTGGGTGTGTAGCCCACGGCAGGCAGGCCGAGAGGGAGAGGGCGGGTGCCGGGAGAGGGAGGTGGGTGGTGCCTTGGGCAAGGGGGGGGGGGGGGGGGGGCGTGCCTCTTCTGGCGGCTTGCCATCTGGCGACATCCGCAGCCGGGCGTCAATCACCCCGTCCTTGTTGTACATGGCCACCAGCCTCTTGGCAAACTCCGGGACGTGCCGCTCAGCGCGCGCACTTCCCATGTGGCGCTGCACAAACATGAAGTTGCGGATGTAGTGATAATCCATGGAGTAGCGCGCAAACTCCAGGCCCTGCGCGCCACATGAGGGGAGGTCGATCATCAATACGCGGCCGGGCAGCGCCGCCGCAGAGGCAAGCCGGCTGCTTGGGGAGCCAGGCAATGATGATGGCGGGAATGACTTGAGCGTTGACACATCGGGGGCAGCGGGCAGGGCGCCCCCACCTTGGGGCCGATCCTCTCCAGCAGTGTCGCGATGATGTTGCCAACAAACAGGGGCGCCGGCTCCTCGGGCCCAAGCCCCAGCTTGGCCTCGTCGTCCGCAATGACCGTCTGCAGCACAAACGGCTTGCGGTCGCCGGACTGCATCGTCGGGATGGCCTGGCGCAACGTGCACACAAAAGCACTACATCAGAACAGCGGGATTCGTTGCATGTTGAGGTGGCGACAGGATGGCCAAGTAGCTTCGCAGTCCAGCTGGTTCAGATACGAGCGGCTTCGGGCTCGGGAGAAATTATTGTTTTTGACTCCCGCAATGAGAGGAAAACTACATTTACTTTGGAATATAGAAGATGGTGCCACTAATACCAAACGGATGTCCCAACCCAATCCTGCAAAACACTTCACTTGTTGACCCGCGAACCCAATTGAATGTTACGGGGTATGGTTGCCCGCCACGGCCACGCTGGGAGGGGCTGTGGGGCTGTGGCCCGTGTCGCCTTCGCTGGCAGGCCCTCACCTCCAGGCGGTGGCGCACCGAGTCCAGCAGCTCCGCGCCCCTCTCGTTCCGGACGGTGAGGTACTGGGGGTGGGCGGTCATGTCGACCCTGTAGTACGGCACGCCCATGTAACCCACCACCAGGTCTGCCAGAGCGTTGGGGTAGTCGAAGCAGCTGTAGCACGACGTCGCAATGACGTCGGTCAGGTCGTTGGCGGGAAGACAAAAGTAGGGCTTGTACTCGAACGAGCCGTCCTGGTGCTTGATGTGCACGCGGTAGTCCTGGTGAAGCCCGGGGGTGGGCAACAGAAGATGGGGGGGGGGGGGGGGGGGGGTTCGGCCGGCTCGATTTGTCAGCCGCGGCATGATATTAGGGCATCGTCACCCTCCAGCTAGCCGTGAATGCACCGACGTGCGATCCCATGCCATGCTGCGTCGATGCTGCTGACATGGGCCAACATGGGGCAGCGCACCTCCCGCAGCGATGGCGGCCCGCCACCTTGCTAGATGCTTGGTGCAAAGGAGGCAGAGCGGGTGGTGTGCCGGTGGATACGACCCTATTGGAGGGGGAGAAGGAGGGCGGCAACGCATCGTGCGCCACCGCGGGGGGGCGTGCGCGCAGGGCGGCGTGAAGGGACGCATGGCGTGTCATACACGACGTGACCACTGCCTTCTAATACTCTAAGAAATCGCATGTGTTGCTACGAGTCATTTTGCCACGCCTCCCTGGCAGACCCGTTCTCGAATCGGCAAGCGAGCATCGTTACCATCCATGGAGTGGTGGCTACGAGAGATGCTGACCATATATGTTCATTGCGTATGCCCTGTATCCTTTTCTAGTTTTGCCGCGAGGCGTGGAGGTTCATCAAGGCAGCCGGCACCGCCGCAGAGTGACCGGCACCACGGCGCCCACCTGCATGAACTCGTAATGCAGCACGGTGTCGGGGTCGTCGCTGGCCGCGTTGAGGAACTTCTCCAGCCCGGCGCGCGGGCCGTTGTCCACGCAGTTGGTCCCCAGCACGTACAGCTTCTCCAGGCCCAGGTACTTCTCCACGGAGCGCAGCGCCTGCACCTGCGCCACGCACCCATCCCGCCCCACCTTCTCAGCCCCACCCCCCCTCTGCATCCCGCTCCCCCCCCCCCCCCCCCCCCCCCGCCCTCCCCATCGCGGCCCGCTAGCCTCCCAGGTCGCGAGAGCCACGGCAGGGTCTGTCTACCTGGCACCCGACGCCGATGAAGAGCAGGCGCTTGACGTCCAGCGCCTCCACGGTGGCGAGCACGTTGAGGTTGGGCGACAACGTCGGCTTCACGCCGCGCGCGGCGATGATGTCCTCCGGCGTGCGCGCCACCAGCGGCTTGGGGGAGAACCGGTCCGTCTCATCGCTCTGGTGGATGGACGCCACGGGGCAGCGCGCAGTTAGCTGGCGCTCCGCCAGGCCACGCGTGCCGGGCCGCATCAATATGGGCCCACCTGCACGCAGACCACCGCCTCCACCTGCCCCGACGCCAGCATCTCCAGCGCGATCTGCGTCACGATCCCCGTCCACTGCGCACCATCCACCGGCGGGATATTCTTCGCGTACAGCATCTCTTTGTGCACCCCAAAGTGGAGGTCGTCCATGCTGTCGAGGTCCCTGACAGAAGCGCGAGCCAAGGGGGGGGGGGGGGGGGGGGGGGGGGGGGCAACATGTCATGCCTGTAGTGGCTGCCTCCCCTGCCGTCATGCTGGTGGGAGAAGCAGAGGCATCAGGCGGGCCCCCACCTGGACCTGCCATGCACCTGCTCCTCCAGCGCCTCGATTCTAGACATGCCTGCCAGCCACACCCGTTCGAGACGTTTGAGCATATGCGGGTGTCACAATCGAGGTGGCCCGTCGCGGAACTGCGACGTGCCCCCTTCACAGCCCCATCCCAGCTGACAAACAACAGCCGGTGCTCAACCCTGACGGCCCATCCATCCGCTTCAGCGCTCCAGGCACGCACCCCACCCACGAGAAGATATCCCAGGCCCCAAACTGGAGGCCGTCTCGGCGGTGCCACTCCCCGTGTAGCTACTGGGCGCCCGAGCGACACTCCCGACACCCCACCCGCAAGCTGCACCCACTCTCCCATCCCACGCTGCAACATCGCCGGCGCGGCCCCAACCAGCCGGAATGCTCTCGTCTGAGCAGCGCGCACCGTCGCCCAGGAAGGCGCAGGCGTCCTTGACGTGCGCGACGTAGTAGGTGTCGCAGAGGCCGCACTGGCTACAAAACTCCTTGGCGGGGTAGGTGCTGCCCGGCTTAATAGGCGAGGCCTTGCTGCGCCAGTCGTCCCTCACGGCGCGGGCGCGGACCGTGGCGGGGCGTCCCGCCCGCCCATGAGCGGACAGTGCGGCTCGGCCGAGCGGGCGGCAGGCGAGGGGGTTGCTGGGTGCGTAGGCCATCGCAGGCACCGCGGAGGACACTCTCACTGTCCTACGGTACTCCGCTGGCCGGAGCTGCGCACGACAATATATATTTAGTTGGCGGTTGGGAACTAGCCGTCGTGCCCCGATTCGTTTAGCGTCGGACGAGGACACGACCACCCCTGGAACGATATCGCGACACGCTGCTGCTGTCGGTGCTTGCTTGTCTAGTGCCTGTAGATTGCCGGCGGGGTTGCTGGATGGACGACTGCTGCTTGTCGCGGCGCGGTGTGTCATCACCACCACCACTATCAAGTGCTGCCGATCTGTGTCAGCAGATATGCGGCAGCAGATGGCGCACGCCGCGCGCGCACATATTTTGCGCCCGCGCGCGCGGCGCGGTGAGGCGCGGCGCAGTCTCATTCTTTTGATTTTTTTTCGCCTCGGGAGAGGATATATAGCGACTACATATATATGTGTTAAGACCCATGTACGAAAATGCCCTGTGTATACACAGATCATGGTCAAAATAACCTGTGTATACACAGGGCATTTATGTACCCTGTGTATACACAAGGCATTACCTTGTATGCCCTGTGTACACACAGTTCACTTGCATGGACATGTGTGCACACAGGTATTTTTGACCATGACATGTGTAGACACAGATCACTTGAAATCGCCCTGTGTACACACAAGTCAAAGAAAATGACCCGAGTGCGAACATCGCTGCCATGTTTGTACACAGGTCATATGACATATGACCCAAGTACATGTTTTCACCCATGCCATTTCACATATGCCCAATGTGCAGACAAGGTGTCGGGTTTTAGGTCTGTCTTTACATGGTTGACCCATGTATACACAAATCAAACACGGGTATGTCCCAAGTGTGAACACACCAGTTCCAGACCAGATTTGCTATTTGGGCCATGCAAACTTATCTGTGTGTACACAGGGCTATCACCCGGTATGGCCCAAGTGCGAACATTGCGCAAATTGCACTTGATTTTCAAATACATCAAATTAAACCGTTTTTCATCGGGTTTTCACTGCGTACTGTCATTTTCTACACATTTCCCCACTGGTGGACGCACCTGCGTCATACAAATTCACGCAAGTGGCGTTGCTGTTGTGACATCTAGAGTTGCACTTACGGCCAGCTGTTCGGCATGCACAAGCATTGGTTTTGCAAGGCCCCTTGCAACTGCACTTCATCATACCTTGCCCGCGTATGGAGGGACACCGATATAACAGCGTCTCGGAGCGAGATTTTCTTCCAACTCCCTGGATCCCTCTACTTGTCAACCACCCCTTGCAGTCCCATCTGTGCTAGGGTCACTGGCCTCATGGGAGCAAAGTCTGACTGACCGTAATAACATCTGTTCACAACCCCAGCTAGGTTTGCCAAGCGGTACGGCAACAACAATAGGGTGGTACAGCTAATTCATTTAATGCACCGGCGTACAAATATACCTACTGCAGGTGTGATGTGCGGCCAACAGAGGCAAAATTCATACAGTCTGCTACTCACCTCAATGACAACCAATGTGCATGTCGTTGCATCAACCTTCCCACGATCCACACCAGGGACGGCAACGTGCACAGCGTCGCCAACCTCAGGCGCATGGCCGAACCGCCGTGCCACAGCTGCCGCAATGGCGCCGGCTTGCTTGGCATGAGCATCACCGCATGCCTGGCGAGCGCTCCGCCTAAAGGGCGTCACAACTGCATCTTCAGGAGAGCCTACAGGGTCGCGAGGGCGCGGGCGTAGAGCCGGTGTCACATGATGTTGGCCCGCTGCCATGCCACCTGTATCATGCGGCTGCTCCACCGGGTTTGCAGAGCTGGGACGAAAAAGTCCCCTTGCCAGCCGCGCCCTATAGAGGGGCACTGCTCGTTGCAGTAGCCCTCTTCTGTCCCTCATGCGCGCACATAAATTGTGTCAGTCTGCATTATTCACAATATATATGCACGGACATGGGGGGATGGCACATGTATTACATGTGCAGATGTCGAACATCCCGCATCCCTTGCATTGGTGCCCCTTTAGCGGCCCTCCCGTAGGTATCCTCTGGCCTATCCCACACACTCTACCAGCCACATAAGCTTTGCACGCAACGGTGGATGTCAATGGGTTCAAATCTTCCTTGTGGCCAGGGCCAGGGCTGTACTTCCGCGGTGCCACCCGCCCATGCGCCTGAGGTTGACCTGCGACACCTGCGCATAAAACATCATATCAGTAGAACGCATTCCAAACATTACATGCGGCATTTCTATTCCTAAATGGGGTGCGCATGTCGCACCTGCTGCGCCATTAGTGGGCGGGGCTGCTGCATCCTCTGCCCTCTGCTCAGATGCAGCGGGGCTTGCAAGCTCTGCCGCAAGGCCATCATTGGGCGGGGCTGCTGCATCCTCAGCCATCGGCTTAGATGCAGCGGGGCTGTCATCATCGATGGCCTTGTCTTACGGCAAGCCCAGTGCAGCATTGAGGTCCGCCTCCGCGGTCAGGGAGTTGGCCAGGTCATCGCGGAGGCGCAGGGATTGCATGCCTATACGCGGCACCTGACCAAATTTTGCAACGTACGGCACCTGCGCATCAGACAGCATATAAATGGTCGGTATTCGAAATATTATATGCGGCATATACAATCATGCATGGGGTGCGCATGTCGCACCTGCTGGATGGCTGAGTGAAAGTTGGTGTTGTACTGCCATGCTACCTACTGAGCCGCCACCGGCCACTTCGGTGTGTTGTGCTCACAACAGAACAGCGCGCCTTCTCTTCAATGGTGCGGTTGAAACGCTCGCTGCAGCCATTGCTTGGGCTGTGCCTAAGGCGCCCCGTTACCATGGTGCACCCGGGCCACAACTCCTTTAGTGCCGTCACCACCTGCATGGCCACATAAAAGCCGCAGTCAGTGTATGCTCAGTAGGGAATAGCGCCGGGGAGGGGGGGGTATATAATAATACCTCAGCGAAGTCTGCTTTTGTCATCCCGCCCGGTGCGGCACCGGCACCTGCAACTTGGCCTTGAGCAACAGCAACACCTGTACCAGCAAGACTAGCATGGGCATGCGCGCAAAGTAAGTAAAATTGTTACAGCCACTGTTATCGGGCGCAACATTGTTAGAGCCAATGCTACAGCCGTGTTACCATTGTTAGAGCCACTGTAATGCAGCATTGTTGAGGAACTCCCTCCAGTTGTCAGCTTGCAAGATCAGAGGTGGACCTGTGATGCAAAACATGCGCTTTCGGACAGGCGCGATCGGCGTCATGCTATGCTCACGGTCACGCATTTGAAGCTCTGCGCGCAAGGGGGGGGGGGGGGGGCAAGATCACGCAGGAGAACTTACTACCCTTTCGGCAGTCGCTAGGGAGTCCATGCTAGGACATCGCGCTTGGCAGTTCGCCAAGCCTCCTCTGTAAGCATCGTGATATTGTGTCTGCCGGATTCCATCCACATGGCCAGTTCATCGTTGAACGCTGTGCGGTGGAGTGCCATGGCGGCGGAGCGCTCCAGCGCCGCGTGGCCGGCCGCCTCGTGGTGGCGTCGGCGGCGGCGGCGGCTTCCTGCGTCATTCCGGGGGTGGGCACTTTCTGACGCAAACGCCGCGGCTTCGGCCAGGTCTGCCACACCTAGGGTATGGGTCGGTTCGGCGTCTGCCTTGTTGGCACTTTGGGCGGGCGGGGCGGAAGAGCATGTATGCATTTGGGTAGTTTGAAATGCGCACGCCCGTACAGGGTAGCGTAGCTTCGCACCGCCGGGCGCACAAGAGCCGTAACGTCGGGCGTTTTGAATCCTTGTAGTTTCGGTCCCAATACGCGGTACATGGGACATCCAGAATGACCTATTCGCACACAGGTCGAATTCGCTATGTCATATGTACAAGAAAATAGAGGTGTTCGTACGTAGGTCAAAAATGACCTATGTGTACATGGGTCAAAAAATAATTTGACCTGTGTATACACAGGTTATCATTTGTGAGCTGTGTATACACATTTCGATACCGTAATGACCCGTGTGTACACGGGTCATGATCAATTTGACATGTTTGTACACGGGTCATGAAAAGTGACCTGTGTGTACACGGGTCAAAGTGAATATGACCCGTGTACACACATGTCATTACGGTATCGACATGTGTGTACACTACATGCAAAGTAATGATCTGTGTGTACACATGCCAATTAAAAATATGACATGTGTACACACATGTCAAATTGATGACTTGAGTATATGCAAGGCATTTTCGTACATGGGTATGAACGTATATATCCTACCATATTAATTACGAGGTGAGTATGTCTGTCTGTTGGTTGGTTTGTTTGTTTGTTTGTTTGTTTGTCTGTTTGTTTGTTTGTCTGTCTATCTATCTATCTGTCTGTCTGTTTGTCTGACTGTCTGTCTGTCGCCGAGTTTCGAATAAATTATTAGATAGATGCAACATGTATCCGTTGTAGTTTCCGTGATAATTCCGCGCAGGCCAAAATAGCCGTCGCGCTTACTTGTACATGCTGCTTACTACCCGTACATATACCGGTACAGGTATCGGTCGCCGGCCGGCCGGCCGGCCGCCCGCCGCCGGTCGGGCCGGTCGTCGCCGTTCATCAGGTCTACGGGGCGGGCATGGCGCGAAGCGCCGAGCCCGCCACGTGAAGTCGTGGACCGGACCCGGACGCCGGACGCCGTCGTTCGTCCGTTGCCGGACGCCAGACGACCGCCGCCTGTCCGCCTCGCCGCCCGTCCGTCGACGGACGCCGGGCCCCGGGTCGGCGGGTCGGTGGACGCCGGGCTGTACAGTGTAGCTACTACCACGATTGATCCTTGAGGCTCTCTGGATTCCACACTCTTGCAACGGGTCTACTTGTATATATTATATGCATCCGTCCGTCCAGAATCGACGACAAATCCTAGGTGTTTAAGTTGGAGAACCGCCTCGTTTAGGACAGACTTCCCCTCCTTGATCAAAATTTTATCATCGAGGTGCGTGATCATACGGGTACCGTATCCGCACATCCGGCGGACAAGGACGCCCATCGTCTTAAGGAAGACCCGTGGGGCTGTGCGCATGCCGAAAGGGAGCACCGCGTACACGTATAGTACTCGCCCTTCCGCTCGAAACCGCGCAATTGGCGGGAGTTGGGGTGGAGTTCGACGTCTTGATAGCCATGTGTGAGTTAAACAGCCAACATGCCGTCGCCTCGGCGCGCGACATCACGTGCGCACAACGAGTCCATCTTGAACGAAATATCGGTCATATATTCGCTCGGTCCAAAATTAAACGTAATTTGGACGAGCCGGTCTTGGTAACCACGCCCAGGGGGCTAACCACATGCGGGCGTTGGAGGACTCTGAGCACGGTGGTGTACGAGGTTGCCGAGTTCCTTGTCGACAAAATCCTCGTGTTCGTACGCGGAATGTTGGTTGGGGCACACCGACGAGGGCGCAGGGCCGGCCGGGCCCCACTCGATGGAGAAACCGTTCGTGACCCGATCCAACACCTTGGCGTCTCGGCGGGGGTGGCACATCCGCCTCCTGACGGGGAGACCGTGGCGAACGCGCCCAACCATGCCGGGCTTCGGGGCGGGTGCCTGCAACATGGGGGCTAGCGTACAACGCGACAACGACCGGTATAAAACCTAGTGCCTCGGGCAAATATGTTGTATGGTATATATACAACTCGAGTATACAACACGGGTCGCGTCGGCATCATTAACGGATTTTAATTACATACTACTAATACTATGCGGGCCGCGCTCCTTACAGAAGCGCCGCCCTCTAGTTACCTCGCTGAACCAGCATCACACGATTGGTTTCGGCCGGGGCACTGCGGAGGAGCAACCATCAGCCGCCAATCGACCGGGAAAAGAAGGTCTTGAGGTACGGCGGGGGTTTGGCTACGGGGAGGGTTACCCGGTGGCGGCCTAGTCCGTGCGGCGGTTGACGGTGTTAACTGCGAGCTCTGGGGCGGTCCTGCGGCGGTGACGGGTCCAACATGCGACGCCCTTGCGCCTCTTGCTCGGGATGCACAAAGATATACGACGTTTTACAAGTGCCCTTCTCCTCGTCCGGGCACTTGTAGGACGTCCAACCCACCTTGTCATCGCCATCACGGCACACAATGCAGCGGGCTTGCTTGGTGGCGTTGTCGTTGCCGGGGCGTTTGCCGAGTTGTCGCAGTCGGACGGAACAGTAACGGCGGCGATACGCGACAGAGGGACGGCGATCGGACCATCGTTGTTCGGCACAGGGACACCAGGGACAGCTGGCGCCGCGACCATGGCACTGCCGGAGATGTCTTGGAACGTGAGGCCATGGGCATGGCGTAGCTTGCCTCGAGTTCCCGATAGGGCTGGTCGGCATGGCTGACTGACCTGCGCCTACGGGGCGCATGTAAGTCGGCCGTTGTTGTGACATTTCAAAAAAAAATGAATTCCGATTCAACAGCCAGATGCGATCGCACGGATGCGGCGCCCACACGCGTCGACATAATCATCACCTGCCGACGACATATCATCCATGTATTAGACTAGCGCTGGGTGGTTTGGGAGTCATACCTGAGAGAGGGTGCCGGCGCCGATGGATTGCAACTTTAGCACGTTGATGTCTCAGGGGACTCGGTGCTATTGTCCCACCTGATGCGGCATGTGTCGTTCACGACAGACTCCGCGACTTCTCCACACTTCATAGCTTTCTGTTGGCGTAATACCCCCGGGGGCGGCAGGGGCTTGATACGGCCCAAGACGGGCGGCTACACGGCTCTTGAGCTGAATATGTTGTCTCATGGTGAAACGGTGGGTTGGGAATGGTGCGTGGCCGCTTTGCACTGCCCGATCAGCCGACCCGAGCGGTCCCGGACCAACTTAAGTATCCTATTTAGGGCCCTCTGGACCTCCCCTGACGCCATGGTGGTCATCATGCCAGTTTTGCCCATAGTATTGGGCCCATACTTTCTGTTATATATATACAACATTTGTTGTATATATACAACATATTCCCCGAGATGGCGGAAAACGACCCCGAAAAACGAAAAATGCACCGGTACGAGTACGCCCATGTTAGCACGAAGCACGTTACCGAGGGTACGGCGGTCGAGTGGTATGTAATAAAACGCGTGGCCTTCGTGGCCGAGAGCGTGCGACGCGCGCAAGACTACCGCTGCACGAAAACCAAAATTTGAACTAAAGTCGGCAACGGAGTAGACGCCCCAAGACCGGAAAAAGCGGGGCGGAAACGGCGAGTGCGGCGGGCGAGCGGTCGGCAACGGGCGGGGAGAGACCACGTGCGGTGGTTCGAACATGCTACGAGGGCGGGAACGTGCCCGCCCCGAGGTCGGCGCTTCATCGTGGCACTCGCTGCGTGGGCCGGGTACCCCATCGCAAGAGGGCGCAAATTTAACCGAGAAATTGAAAATCATTACAAATTTGACAATGTCACCCGGGCGTGACCGGGGATTAGCGCAGTCGCTACGGACTCAGGCACGTGGGGCGGGGGCTGGACTACATCTCCATCGCGCGCGATTTATGCATGGCGCCAGTCGAGCGGCAGTCTCGGAAGTAGTGCCCGACTGGTCGCACTTGTGATAGTTGCCACGGACATGGCCATAGAGGGCCGGCGGGATGCGAGGGGCTGCGGGTGCCGCCGGGGTGGATGGTTGGGGGCGGGAATCGTGGGGGGGCGGGTGGTGAGGTTGGTGCGCGCGTTTTTGGGGGCTCGCTAACCGTCAATGTGCTAAGCCTGAGGTTTTCCACAAAGTCTTTCATTGTGAGGGTGAAGACAAGAGGAAGCACACACGCAAGGATGTCCGCGTGTCCACATTCAGGCGCAGATTGTCTATCCAACGGCCATTTTTATCAGTTCTGGCAGGTGCCCTTCTCCATGCTTTCTCCCTTGCACGACCGACAGCCGCACCGCACCATCCGTGCTCTCCATTAGCCGCACGAATGTCCCGGCGTCGGCTACCGTCAGCCAAAAGAACTTCTCCCACGTCGCATCGCAAGCGCCGGCTCTGATTCCCTCAAGGAGCCTCAGACGCACCCGGTTTTTGAGGCCAGCGGTCCACGATAGCCGTCAATCAGATAGTCGTACGCCAACAGTGCGGAAAGGGGCATGTGAGCAGGCGCCCCCGGCGTGCTGCCGCTTGAGATGTGCACGCCGGACGCGGGCGAAAGATATGTCCGGCCTCAGCGTGTCCATGTGTGCTGCCTCCGGGGCTGGCATTGCTTGGACCTACGATCAAACACCGGCGGCGAGTAAGTTGCATATGGTCGTCGGACAAACCGATGACGGGCTGCGGGCGAAACAAAACAAGGCCGCTCCTTCTCTGGCGGTGTGCTCGATGGACGGCCTGGCGTCGGCCCATGCCCCGGTGGAGTAGAAGGCTTTGATTCTACCTCGACAGGTAAGGAACCGACAGCAACGTCTGCCTCCTGCTGTGGCTCATGGGACGGTGACCGCGCCGGTGCAGCGGGAACAAGAACGTCGGGGAGCGGCTCCCGTGCTGCCGGATCTGCTGACGGCACGCGCGCCGCGTTACGCTGCCGCTAGAGTAAGATCCGGCGCTTAGCGTCGCGCACTCCCGGAGTCGAGCCGGTGGTCAGACGCTTCAGGGGAGTGGTTGCGGCGCGCGAGTGGGCGGCACTGCCGGGCGGCGGAGCGGGGGCGGGGTGGGGGTGAGGCCTGCGGGCGCCCGAAGTTGTCGCCCTCCGGCTCTGTCCGGGTGCGACGCATCTCCTCCAGAAACTTGCCCAACGACCTCGCCGCCATTATGACGCCACGCGATAAGCGCATCATGATGGCGCATGGGTGACCGCGGTGATGGCGGTAATGTGGACGACGCGAGGGATGAGAGTGGCTGCATCGACTGAGAGAACGGAGGGTTAGAAAAAATTACAGATGATGAGGCTGAGTGCGCAGCTGGTGGCTAAGATGACCAAGAGCAACTGGCCGATATGTATCCTTAGCTGGGTTGTGCGACCTCTATACTAATAATCCTTTTCGCTGCTGTCCGTACTCGTCAGGCTAGTCTAGATGGTGTTGACCGCCGCTCGGATGACCAAGGGCATGGTGATCACGTGCGCGTAATCATTTGCGTGCAATATTTTCCGTTGCCAAGTAGCATATTTTTTATCTCAATAGTCGTGTATCACTCCAGCAGTATAGCGCCCAGGAGCCACAATTCTTGCCACCATAGAGCAACAGGTATGACCCCTCCCCCGGAGACCCGGGTTTTTACCATTATTGTAATATATAAATGACATGTTATTATTTAAAATCAGTATGTTGTCCGGCAGGTGATGTCCGGTACATATTATGATTATATTAGCGACTTTCACACTAGCGCAAATACTGGTAGAATTTTTTTAATAGCAAGTAGTATATATATTACAGCGACTACATGTACCGTAGCGCGACTAGATAAAGCGTTGCTGGTTTATCACTGCATTCCGGTATGCCGCCGTATGACTATCGTGTACCGTACATCCAGGCGGGCAACATCTGCTATGCAACTATGGATGCGATTACTAGGCACCTGTCGTTGCGCCCTTTTTGGGTGCAGCACGAGTAGACATAAAAGCAGCCATAACAGTTGAGCCTTCCATCTTCCAGTTTCGCTACGTTACACGCAGCGATTGACTGTCTCGTAACCTGTCGCGAGCAAGGTCACCCCAGGTTGTTCAAGACCACATCCGGCTCACCACCCGTGTGTGATATTTTCATCCGTACGTCCGTGCGTCATTATGTCATATGGAGAAGAACCCGTCCTGGGGCCGACGCTCGAATCGCTACAAGCAGACATGAAGGCCCATTCTACATTGCTGCGCGAGCTTGGAACAACGTCGGCTCAATTGACGGCTTGTAACCGTGTTGTCGGAGACGGAGTACATGCCTCTGGATCCATGCCGCGTGTCGCGGGACAGCCGACATGCAGCGGGGGAGCCGCAGAGCGCCCCGACTTGCTAGAGCTAGCCCATAGCGGCCGTGGCGGAGCAAAATCCGTGAGTGACAAGGACGACTACGTCGCGGTGCCAGAGCTATTACAGCGAGCAAAGTCTAGTTTAAAGGCCGTTCGACCGGTCAGCCGAGTGCCTGGGCTCTTTCCCCTGAGCACCGACCTGACGAACGAGTACCTAGGGGTCTTAAGCAAGATGACCGGCGTATGCCGGCCCAGGAGGGGTATCTTTGGTTGTCGTGTTTCGGAGCTCACATGGCTGCACTCTTCGTAGCTCTCGACGAGCTGCTGCCCTACGTCCTTGGTACCAATCAAGATATCACCCCTACCTCGAGCGCGCTCGGAACCATGCCGAGGCCATCGACAAGGCGTTTCGCTTTCGTCTAGCCTTCCTGCGGAGGCTTAACGAGGTAAAACGTGTGCACGGTGACCAAGGTGTTATGGACGTGCTGCGAGCTCAGCATTTTCAGCCTGCGGCTGAGCGACTGGCCTCAGCGATTTTCAGGGACCCGACGAAGGACTACGAGCGTCGCATCTTCGAGGCGACGCTCGCTAGCATCGCGAAAGCTACCGCTACTGCTCGAGTGGCTCCAGCGGCCGCAGGCTGTGGGCGTGGACGTGGGCGTGGCGGCGGTCGCGAGCGTGGCCGCGAGGGTGGGCACGAGTGACGGTGTGGGGCGCCTTTCGTCGGAGCTGCTGGCGCTCTGCGAGGCCACCTTTCGGTGACCGCCGCACGCACGGAGAACCCTGGCAGCTCAACGGCGGGATGAGCGCCATGTGTCACGACCGGACCCCCCCCCCCCCCCCCACCCCCCCCAACCTTACAGACTTCATTTAGACCTTCCTCGGTGCGGCGCTTCTTACATCTACAGCCGAGTGCGGCTCAACCATTCGCACATCTGCACATGGCGGCTCAACAATCCGCCTCTCAAACCATATCGCTGCGTCCGTCGGTTGTCACACTGCGTGTTACAACTGATTCGCAACGACCAAGCTTCGCGCGTGTACGTTGCGCGCGTGATAGGCGCCACGAGCGCGAAGGGCACGCGGGGTGGCCCTCCTCCCAGAACCTGGCCCTACAAACCCGAACTGATGTTGTTGCAAACCCGTCTAGCAACTACCGGCCAACCGCCGGATACCTAACCGCTGCCGCTGAATATTTTGCTCAGATGACCGGCCCCATGTTACTCCGTCGGCCAAGCGTTGTACTTAAGTAATTGACGAGCCCAAGGCCGCCGCCCCTTGGGCTGCCTCACTCCGGTCTCGCTTACAGGAGGCGTTCGGTTCAACCGAGCTAGGACACCGGACCCTCGACCTACTCTCCAGCTCCCTCTCCGTTCAGACGCTCAAGAGCTACGCCGGAAGATTGTCGCAGTTTGCGGAGTTCTGCCACGACTCCGAGAACATCAGCCCGCTGGAGGCGACCACTGCTAATGTTGTCCGGTATGTCTTGGATTGGTGAACGGGGGCACATTGGGGCAAAGTCGCTACAGCCCTACCTGTCAGCCATCAACACTTTCTTTGAGCTGCACAACATCCACCCAATCGCCAAGGACAGCATGCACCTTACCGCGGCTCGTTGTGGCCTGATGCTAAGGCAATGCCGCATGGAAGCTGCCCCTTTGCGTGTCCATTTGCTGCAAATGTCGCTGACAACTTCGTCGACCGGGCAGAGTCGATTGTGTTTGCTCCTTTCCCACAGTACCAGTACGACTTCCAAGCCCTCGTGGCCTCGGTTGTCAACTTCATGTTCTTTGCAAGGGGACTTGCAAGCGTGTCCTGCCGAGTGCGGGACGTGCATGTCGACGACTACAACATTACCCTGCAGGTGTACCGCGAGAAAGGCCGCGCCGGTCGACGCGGCCCCGACGATTTGCGCGTGCTGCTCCTTCCATGAGTGTCGGAGCACCCCGCGCATAGCGCATCTTTTGCACCACTTCATCGACCACGTACAGTCTGTCCCCTTGGACCCTGTTGCCTTGGCCGAAACGAACTTCTGGGCGGTCGCCCCGAGCGAGCAGTCGAAGTCTTGGACTGCCGCTACAATGTCGGACTGTCTTGGTACGGCCATTCGTCTTGTCGGTGCCCTCCCCCCCCCCCCCCCCCCCCCCCCCCCCACCCCGCCGCCGGCACTTCCTGGAGCTCACACAGCCTTCGCAAAGGAGCAGCATCTGCCGCTAACGCCATCGGAGCTCCACTGTGCCACATTCGCTACCAAGGCGGCTGGGCCACCAACTCCGACGTCGTTCTCGACTACATCGACCCCAACGTCCTTCCTTCGCCTGGCGCGTGGTTCTTCTTTGGCCGCGTCGCACCCCTCCGCCATCTCCAAGTCCAACAAGACTCCGCAGCGGTAACCTCCCCGGTGCCCCCTGCATGACCTAGCGCTACCCCTTCTCCGCAATCTACCGCTCTCTGCGTTTGCTCATGACTGGCAAAACCAGACTCAACTTTGAAATGTTCTAAACTTGGTTATGGGGTTTCCTACATTCTCTGAACCGCTTTTCCAGCTATTGTGCTGCTCTGGTACGGATTACTAGGCACCAGTCGTTGCGCTTTTTTTGGGTGCAGCACGAGTAGACATAAAAGCAGCCATAACAGCTGAGCCTGCCATCCTCTAGTTTCGCTGCGTTATACGCAGCGCTCCCCTACTCCGTTTTCCCTCCACACTTTCCTGCCA
>VCJN01001087.1:0-61769 GCA_006384855.1 Tetraselmis striata | reverse complement strand
GGCAGGTTTGGAAGGGCTCCAGGACATCGGCTAGGGTTTGTCCCAACTGAGCCACGGGTACCCACACCTGTATACTAAGCCCCGGTAGCAATGATAATAACCTTCAAGTTAGTTAGTTAGGGTTCCATGCATCCAAGCTATTTGCTATAGGAGCATTTGCTGTACATTCACTTTTTGCCCTCTGTATGACCTCCTCTGCAGGTAGTAAAGGCGTACCCCCACCCTTCCTGCCACGTCATCACCCCCAGCTCATTTAAAAATCCATTAGGGTTTAATACCGATAGGGTTTACTCCAGCGTCCACCTAGGGTATGTATTGCCACCAGACCTCTATTGGTCATATTAGTGGCAAAATAACACGTCATTGCAACTCAAGGCCTGGATGGAATCGATCCTGAGCGCGCTTCACGTGATCTTTCCCGCAAAAAGTAAACCGTCCGTTCAACACATGGCCCTGCGTTCCTGACTATTCGTCAACCACTCTGCCCCACCCCACCCCCCCCCCCCCCCCCCACCCTCCTTCCCCTCCGCCTGCCCCGCCGCGAGCGCAGGTCCTCAAGAAGCACCTTCAGCATGGCGGCGCCCTCCGTGCGGACGGACGCGGGGCTGGGCCTACGAGGAGGGCGACGACCTGGACGAGGACGAGAGGGCGTTCAACGACAGCCTGCTGCCCAAGATGCTGGTGGACCTGCCAGGTACATCGGCATTCATTGCTATCAGGAGCAGCTGCCATTTTGATAATGTGGCATAGTGTGGCGGGTGGCGTTGTGTGTTTCGCTTGTTATATTATACATGTATGTGTGTATACACATATAATATTCGCTCGCAGCCTATGCACATTTGGCAGTGTTGGGTTGTGTCGCGTCATTGCGGTCGCTGCGCTCTGTGCACACAAATCTATAATATACATTTGTGTCAAAAATTGTGTCAAGACTTCAAGTAAGATGTGAACCCATAATGAAAATCAGCATACATACCCGTGAGCTGAATCAAAAGGCAGATCAGGCTGTATAGTATCACACTGTCGAGACGGTCGTGGGCCGGCCGCTTTGGGTCGTGACGAGTCGTTCAATGCGCCTTGCTGTGCCATCACGTCGGGCCGAGTCCCGCCAGTTGCGCAGCGTCTGTGTCGATTCCATTCGCGCCGCAGCCAGCGCTGTGTTCCTCAGACGCTCGACGCCATATGCCCCGCCCCGCTCGCCAGGTGGCGGCATTCGGGCAGACACGGTCGTGGAGGTAGACGACTTTGCGCAGCGCTTTGAGGTAAAGATCATTGTGCAGCACAAGGAGGACTGGGACGAGGAGAAGGACCCTGACGGCTATACGCTGAAGGTGCGCCACCGCCATCTGGTCGACCGCGGTCACTGTGTCGTTAACCCCAAACTGGTCGACTTCTCGAATGTGTCTTCTTTAGAATGAGATGGTGTATCTGCCGCTGCTCCTGCAGGGTGAAATCCCGAGCGCGGCGGCTGAGGAGACCGCTGTGGCCGCGGAGAACGGCGCCAGAGGCAAGCGGCCGCTGGAGGAGGGCGGAGGAGGGCGGGGGCACTAGCAAGCGCGCCCGGACGGCCAGCGCTGCCGAGGAGGAGGCGGACGAGGCGGCGGTGGTCGTGGAGGACGAGGATGGCGCCATCGTGCTCGACGATGATGATGAGGACGTGATCTGCCTGTAGGGGTCGGCGAGGAGGGCGGGGGACCATACAGAGCAAAGCCGTGGCGACACCCTGGTACGCTGGAGGTAGGGGGGTTTAAGAGGGACCAAAATCCGTCATTAGTCCGTGACACTACAGTGCCCGGACCGGCCTAACTTGCGTCTGACTTTTCAGATTACGTAATAATGCTGCACGAGGCACCTCGGGCTTGGTCGGGCCTGCAACAATCCGGTCCTCCACGTGGACGACAACAAGGCTCAACTTCGACTACCTTGAAAACAATGTATTGCGCTGACAGGCGGTGCGTGACAGAGTGCTTGGCGAGCCAGAAGACTGGTCGGTCTGGCGAGAGTGGCTTTGGCAAGCAACGTTTTGTGCGGCTGATACTTACAGACAGTTCAGTTAGTCCAGCAGAGGAGAGGGGGGGGGGGGGGGGGGGGGCACAGACCGTGATGGGTGGGCAAGGGTGGAGGGTGGGCAGTCGGCCCAGACCCGTTTTGATGGCTCTAAGAGTCGCCGGGCGGCGCGCCAATCTGGCGCGGTCCCGCGCGCGGGGGCGACGCGATAGCGCTGCTACGAGTATCTACAGGAAAGCGAGGATGAAGCCGAGCGTCTCGATGACTTCGTCCACCAGGAAGTAGGCGACCGTACTTGAGCGGTAGTAGTTGTAGTCGTGCGCGTGGGAGGGGTAGATGAGCTGCATCTGGCTGCCCAGGCCGTGCATCGGCACGCCCGCCGAGATCCAGCGGTCCAGCAGCTGCGGGCGGGGCACGCAGAAGCCGGCGCGGATGTCGTTGTCGTCCGCGTAGCAGCAGAGGCCGAAGAGCAGCCCGATGCTCATGGTCAGGCGGTCCACGGAGCTCCACTCCTTGATGGGCGGCTCGCCACCGGCGGCCATCTTCTCCTGCAGCTGCTTGCTCGGCTGCGGGATCTGCAGCCCCCACAGCTCCACACGCTCCTCCGTGTTGTACTGCTCCACCTCGTGCGGGTCATCGAACGAGTAGATGCACGAGCTGATCATGCAGGTGCCAATGGACGCCATGAGGCAGCCCACCGCGCGCCCCACCTCGCCCGTCTCCATGTCCTCGATCACGCGCGCCAGCAGGTAAATCATGCGATCCGACGACGGCAGCGGCGTGTTCTCCGGCAGGAGAGCCACCACCTCCTCGAAATCATCTTTGGAGCAGGCCTGAAAGCGGCGCGCACACACACAGACGTGTGAGAATGCGCCAATACACAACTATATAATATCAATAATAAACCTCTGTCGAGAAGTCGCTGAGAGGTCATCAAAAAGTTGCTGTAAAACAAGTGGGAAACAATAAACAGTTTCCGAGAGGTTGTCGGACGTGCCAAGTCGGCGGGGTGGCGAGCGCACCTTATGCACCGTGACCGCGATGTGCTGGTTGACGCGGAAGCGCACGAGCACCTCTGCGTCCTCCTCCTCGCTGTAAATGCTGCTTTCCTGCAGGCCGCTTGTGTCCCGGCCAGAGGTGCCCACCTCCTCCAGGCCTCCCGATGCCGCGGTGTCGCCGGCCAAGTCCTGGCTGCGCCCGCTGCCGCCGTCTTCGGACGGGGCTGCCGCGGCCGCCGCGCGCGCCGGTTCCACCTCGGCGGGCGCCGACTTGCCCGGCCGCGCCTGCCGCATGCCGGGGTCCTCCTCGAGCTGGTCCGCCATCACCAGGCCGTCTTCCTCCTCGTCCTCAAGCAGCGCGTCGCCGGAAAAGTCCTCCCCGGACAGCATGGTGCTGCCGTCCAGATACGAGTGCGACACGTCGGCGGGCTGCTCCACCAGGCTGTCGGAGCCTTGGCTGAACGTGCCGGCGTCCGCGGCGTCCACGCGGATCTCCACGGCATCGGGTGCGCCCTTGCCGTCTGGCTTCCCCGACACCTCCTTGCGCATCTCCTCGAACTCGAACGCTTTCACCGTCTCGGCCTCCTTGGCGCTGTTGATGACTGCGGCGGACTCCTGCATCTCGACCTCTTCTTCCTCCGCCACCGGTTCAGGCACCGCCGCGGGGGCCGCCTCCTCTTCCTCCTCCTCCTCGGCGGCCATCTGCTTCATCCAGTCTGCGAAGCTCATCTGCTTCCCCGCCGACGGAGCGGCCGACACCACGATGTTCTTCGGCGGCGCGCCGGGGTGCACCGCGGGGCTCTCGCTGGCGGCGTCGGCGCCGCGGCCACCGCGACCCGCGCGGCTCGGAGTGGCGGGCGAGCCGCTGGCGCTGCGGCCGCTGCGGAGCATCTTCGCGCGCGCAGGGACCGCGGCCGCGTCCTCGACGCGCTGGCCGCGCTCGCGTGTCAGGTGCACCTCGTCGCCGGTGATGGTTGAGTTGCAGCCGAACTTCATGTTGGAGCCGAACTTGCCGAGCGCCTTGCGGCGCAGCATGTCGTACTGCGCGGCTCGGTTGCGGCGCGCAACGGCCGCCGCCTTGCGCCCCTTGAAGTTCCCCGTCCAGCCGCTGGCCTCCTCGGCGCCCGCGCCCTTGGGCACCTCGATCAGCTCCTCGCCGAGGCTGTCCAGGTCCTTGCGCCGCAGGCCGCGCTTGCGCGGCATGCTGCTGTCCAGCTGGCTGCTGAGCATGGAGAACACGCTGGTGGCCTCCGCGGGCACATTGCTCAGCTCCTCAAACACCTGGCTCCACGTGTTGGACAGCGCCTGGTTCTTAATCTTGCACGCGCGGTTAGCGTACTGCAGCGTGTTGAAGCTCTCCTCAAAGTCGCCGTCCGAGGGGCTGATGCAGCTCACGAGCGTCGTCAGCGAGTTGCCACCCAGCGAGTCCTGCAAAGATTGCGCGGCCGGGTGGTGAGCGCCCATGCCGTGAGCCATGCTAACCAATGTGGCACACACTGTTGTGGTGTTAGCACTACCATGTAGCGACTACAATGGGGCCACAACCCCCAGCTAATTAGGGGCATGCTCGAATGATAAAATCAGACAGACCCCAAAAACGACCATGAATAAAATGGTTCAACACACAAGATACCGCATGTGTATTTCTAGAAATGTAATTATATAACAGTACAAAGACTTGTCCTGGTGGATAATTTTCAATATTCATTATTATACATAGCCAGTGAGTGTTGCCCTCCTGGGCTCTATGTGTAACTGCTTCTCTGCTGTGGTGCTGACAGTTGATAGAGCGGCGTGAATGGGTGGCGCTCGCCGCCCACCTGCAGGATGCGGGTCAGCTTGACGTCGCGGTAGGGGATGTGCGTCGACTTGCCCTCCGAGCGGTCCGCGAGCGCGCAGATGACGTTCCCCAGCATGAGCAGGCCCGAGTTGATGGAGGACGCCTCCTTGAGCTCCTTCCCCTCCACGCCGCTCTTCTTGACGCGCTCAGAGCCTGCGCAGGCGGCCTGCGGGTGAGGCTAGGGCGCTAATGCAGGCAAAAGCCAGCAGGCAGTGGGGGCCAAGGAGGGTAGTCCACAGCATGGGGATACTCGCCGTACCCGCGAGGTCCACCAGGTTGAGGCGCGACATGGTGGTGGATGTGTGCTTGTTGCCGCCGGCAAACTTGGCCGACTTGGCCATGGCGACGGGGATGACATTGCCGGTGCGGTCGGTGTAGCGCAGCGTGGACAGCTCGATGGTGACGGTGAAGATGGCGTGCGAGCGCGACGAGTGGTCGTTCATCATGGTGGTGGCGGTGGTGCGGTAGCGGCCAGCCTTGGAGAAGCACTTCAGAACGTCTTTTGAGCTCCCGCACTCCTTCTCCGTCAACCCCACCACCTGCGGCATGGACAAGGAGTCCACACACCGCCCGCTCAGGTGAGTCTCGGCGAGGCTCCTTCCTCCCCGACCCACGAAATGAACTCGCAACACCATGGCCGGGGGGGGGACCGTGCAATGAATCGAGTGAGTAACTCAGAACACTTGAGAACCGCTGCAACTACCGCCTAGAACAACTACAACAAAAAGATTTCCCTTCATCAGGGCCAAAATTTTACGACACAACATGCATTATCATATAATGGTATACTACGTGTATATATATTACGAGCAGTGCTTTTCTTGAGGCAATCTTGTTGATTGCCCTTAGTCGATTGGGCTTTGCGTGCGGCTATTCGCCGGCTTTAAGCCGCAGACAGGAGGGGGGGGGGGGGGGGGGGGCACCTCGGTGCTGAAGCCAGAGTTCTTGCGGGCGTCGCGCACGTCGATGCGCGCCTTGTGCGCGCCCTTGGCCGACCCAAAGCGCGACGTCTTGGGCCCCTCCGCCTCGTGCACGACGCCGCCCTGCACAAACAGGTCGCGCAGCTCCTCGTTGTAGATCTCCATCGCGCTCACGCGCACCTTCAGCGTCACCTCCTCGCCGCCGGCTTCCAGCTCCTTGCGGCGCTGCTCGAGGTGGTGGAACAGGTTCTGGATCGCCTCCGGGATGATGCCTGCCGGGCGGAAGAGGTGGCCCGTGAGCAGCGAAAACAGCAGAGTGGCCCACATTCGGAATCCGGTGTACTTCCCGACTATATACTATATACATCGCTCAGGTTTTTCGCCGTGGATTGCGGGTGCGTGGTTTACCAAGAATAATACCACACCGATGGCATGCGAAACCATTACGTACGGCCCAAAACCTGTATTAGTATCATGATTATATGTCTATGTATGTATGCTCATCATAGGGTATAAGTGGCGTCATTAAATGTGAGTGGGGATGTTGGTCTCGAAACCAACAAGTTGTTTCGTCACATCGCGGTGAGAATTCCATGTATTCTGGTGGCAAAAACCCACCCCGTCATTGTATACGCCTGGACGGATGGAAAACAACAGTAACGTGCCCACATGATACTCGGGCTGACGCACAACCCCCATTTGTGTGGTGCACACAGCGCCCCTTTGCCCTTTTCCCCTTCACATTGCGCCAATATGAAGGGATAGAGCGGGTCCAGGGCAAAAAGGCGGTCCCCGCAGGGGACGCAGCGGAGCCACCCACCCTCGTCGTCCACCCCGCCGGACATGGTGTGCGTCTTGCCGGAGCCCGTCTGGCCGTAGGCCAGCACGCAGCCGTTAAAGCCCTGCAAGCAGCACAGCGAATGCGATCGGAAACTCTGTGCCGTACCAGGAGGCATGTGGAGTTGGTCAGCAGCAGGAGGGGGAGGGGGATGAGGGCGCACCCATGCGACATTCTCCACCAGCTTGGCCACACAGTGCTCGTAGATCTTGTGGGAGGGGTCGCTGGGGCCGAAGTAGTAGTCAAAGGCGAAGGCGTGGTGCGGCTTGGCGTGGTAGCGCTTGAGCGCCTCCGTGTGCGGCGCCTGCAGGACCACCTGGCTGGTGGGCTCGTCAAAGGCGACGCAATTGCGGTGGCCGTTGGAGCGCTCCTTGTCGTTGAGGGGGCGGACCTGGGGGCGCAATGAGGAGGGGGGGGAGGGTGGTCAGCGCCACATGCCTCCGCGCAGCACATAATCACGGCATGTGGATCCGCCATCAACGCCCCAAAACCGGCACGTCAATATGTCTCCACCCTGCCCCTGACCCTGCGTATGCTGATGCACGTGTTTACCTGTAGGTTGAAGACATATGTGATGCATGTGAGTATGGCATGCCAAGGACGCAAGGGAACAGGGGGCAGAGGCAAGGTATTCATGGTGGCGGGTGGGGATGGAAGGGAGGAGCAGCCACTCACCCTCACGCACACTCGCACCGCATTCCCCTCCGCTTTGCTGCCAGAGTCGGTGGTTTTCGTCATGTTGGCTATGCCTTCCGCAGCGAGAAGGGCTGGCAGCCTGCGGGAAGAGGGGCAGCCTGCTGTTAGGGGCTGCTCAAATCGGGGCACTTCTCGGGGCACAGCGAGGCGCCGTGAAGGAAGCAGTGCTCGCAAGCCCTGAACACCCCCCCCCCCTCCTTGAGAGCAGACCTGCCTGCTGCTCCTCGCGGCGGGCCTCACGCCGATGGTCAGTGAACGACGACGATGGAGTGAGCGGTGCCTATTGTTCCATCGCTACACCAGCAGCGCGCGCCCCCCCCCCCCCCCCCCCCCCCCCCCCTGTTGCCACTCCTGCAGGCGCCCAGTGCTGACCCTGCGCAGCTGCGCTTCGCCACCCGTCGCAGTGGCGGGTCAAAACCGGGAAGGAACTTGTCTCGGGGACACTAACCCGTACCGCAAGTCTTCGGCGGCCTGCAGCACTCGCCGGCGAGATGCAGGGTACAAAATCGACCGCCGACTGCTGCAGCGACGACTACGCCGGTAGCGACTACTGCGAGTTCTGCCGGTACTTAGGTACCTTGTAGTACTGCATCCACCGGTTCCGCACCGACCGTACTCGTGCAGGCCGCCCCGCCGACTGCCTTGACTACTGGTACCCCGCACACCCGGTGGCGCTCTACTTGCGGGCATCGCAGGGCAATCGCCCGAGGTACTAAGCGACTCGCGGGCTAGACTAGAAGGTGTCCGCCAAGGCACCCACCGCCCTTGACGAACCAGTTACTCGCGCGAGCGGAAACAAGAGCGCATGCCGCCTGTTAGCCGACGCGCGTGCGCGTCATCATACTCCGCGTAAGACGGGCGGACGACCCCCTTCCACGACCATGAGTAACCACCATCTCCCCGGCCGACCCGGTGCACAGGGGGTGACAGGTCAGGATGGATCCGCTACACGCCAACAGTTGAGAAGGCAAGTGGGCGATTTCCACTGCACTGCGCTATCGACTCGCCACCCTAAGGGCACCTCACGACTAGCAACTATCTCCGTTATAGCAGTCGCCTCTTCCCTGCGCGACGCTGTGATGCAGCGCTGGCGGGAGCAGAGCCCCCTCCCTCTCCTCCCCTCTCACGGTCCAGTCCCACCCATCTTAGTCATCCTAACGAGCCTCACCGTCACGAAACTCGTTGGCGTCCGGATTCACTGCGATATGCACCCAAGCAAGTGCCTCGGCTCAGGGACGGAGTGCGGGTGGGGGTGGCGGAGTGGTTTGCTAACTGTCGTCGTCGCTGCCGGACTTGAACGGCCGCAGCGGATGCGTAGCAGTCGAGCCCTGCGCCATACTGCTGAAAGTACTGTTCGCTGAAGGGGGTATGGCCGTCGTTCGCCGCGGGGAAGACTCGCGCGCGGGCAGGCGCGTAATAATCACTACGAAAGTACACAAAGAAAGTACGTAAAGATCCTCGTAAAAACCAGGAACCGCAGAGGGGGAGGGGTGGCGCGCTGGCACGCCTGCGACGGTGCGACCGCAACTGAAGTGACCTACCGATCTCGCGAGCCAGACCACTGAGGTGCTGTCGGGGATGCTGCGCCCGCAGGAATAGCTGACCACAGGGTTATAATTAAGGTGGAAGGGATTACCGCGAGAGCCAAGATGCCAGGTTCAACAGCAGCACCGAGCAAGCTCCAGGCAGGGGCGCGAGTTGCGAGTCAGGTCTGGTTCGTTGACCCGCTGTGCTGACTGGTAGTTGGTTCCTCCGCGAGATATCGATAGCAGACGCGGACTGGCTGTTTCAAAGTTGGGTCTAGTTTTGCCAAAATAATCTCGCAGGCGTTTTACATGAAGAAGAGCCGAAACTGGCAGGAAGTGAAAGCGCGGAGGCAAAACGGAGTCAGAGGGGGGCGAAACTGGAAGATGGCATGCTCAGCTGATATGGCTGCTTTTATGTCTACTAGTGCTGCACCCAAAAGGGCGCAACGACAGGTGCCTTAGTAACCCGTGCCACTTAGCAGCACGGTAGCCGGAAAATCGGTTAGGGCAAGGGAGGAAACCCCATAAACAAGCGTAGAACATTTCAAAGTTGAGTCCGGTTGTGCTAGTGATGAGCGAACGGAGAGAGAGGAAGATTGACGGAGAAGGGGTAGCGCCAGGTCACGAAGGGGGCACCAGGAAGGCCACCGCTGCGGAGTCTTGTTGGACTTGGAAGTGGCGGAAGGGCGCGATGTGACCGAAGAAGAACCACGCGCAAGGCGAAGGAAGAACGTTGGGGTCGATGTAGTCCAGAACGACGTCGGAGTTGGTGGCCCAGCCGCCTTTGTAGCGGATGTGGGACAGTGGAGCTCCGATGTCGCTAGCTGCATATGCTGCTCCCTCGCGAAGGCTATGTGAGCTCCAGGAAGTGCTGGCGGGGCGCAGGGGCGGGGCGGGGGGGGGGGGGGGGGGGGGGGGGGGACCTACAAGAGCAAGTCCAACATTGTAGTGGCAGTCCAAGAATTGGAATGCTCGCTTGGAGTGACTGCCCAGAAGTTTATTTCGGCCAAGGCAACAGGGGCATTGGGGGCAGATTGTACGTGGTCGATGAAGTGGTGCAGGAGACGCGCAATGCGGGGGTGCTATGACATATTGGAAAAACCAGTACGCGCAGACCGTCGGGGTCGCATGGACCGGCGCGTTCCTTCTCGCGGTACACCTGCAGGGTAATGTTGTAGTCGTCGACATGCACGTCCCGCACTCGGCAGGACACGCCAAAAGTCCGCTTGCAAAGAACATGAAGTCGATAGCCGAGGCCATGAGGGCTCGGAAGTCGTACCGGTACTCGGGGGGGAGAGCAGACATAATCAACTATGCGCGCTCGACGAAGTTGTAAGCGACATCGGCAGGCAGAGGGACTCGCAAAGGGGCAGCCTCCAGGCGGCGTTGCCTTAGCATCAGGCCACGACGAGCGGTGGTATGGTGCAGGCTGTCCTTGGCGATAGGGCCGAAGTTGTGTAGCTCAAAGAACGTGTTGATTGCTTATTACAGGTAGGGATGCAACGACTTAGCCCCAATGTGACCCCGCTCACCAATCCAAGCCACGTACCGGACGACAATAGCAGGAGTAGCTAGCCTCCAGTGGTCTATAGTTGTGGCAGGACTCCGCGAACTGAGACAGTCTGCCGGCGTTGCTCTTGAGCGTCAGAGTGGTGAAGGAGCTGGATGAGAGTAGGTCGAGCGTCCGCTGTCCTAGCTCGTTTGAGCCGAACGCCTCTTGTAAACGATAGCATAGTGAAGCAGCCCAAGGGGCGACAGCTTCGGGCTCGTCATCAGTTACGTAAGTACGGCGCTTGGCCGACAGAGTAACAGGGAGCCGTTTAATATTTTAGCTAAATATTTGGCGGCACGGCGATTAGGTTTCCGGCTTCTGGCCGATAATCGCTGGACGGGTTTGCGACAACATCTATCAGTACGGATTTGGCGGGCAAGGTTCAGGTAGGAAGGACGCCCCGCGCGCCCGTCGCGCTCGAAGCGCCTGTCACGCGCGTAATAACGTACACGCGCGAAGCTTGGTCGCTGCGAACATGTTGTAACACGCAGTGTCACAACCGACGGACACAGCGATGAGATGGTACGCGGGGCGGATTGTTGATGAGCCGCTATGTGAAGATGTGCGGATGGTTGAGCCGCAGTCGGCTGTCGTTATGTACTCTACACTGTTGTACTTTGTATTCGGGGAGTCCGCCTCAGTCGCCAGTCCTTCGCTCCTTCGTACATAACAACTGTAGTAGTAAGAAGCGCCGCACCGAGGAAGGTCTGAATGAAGTTTGTAAGGTGGGAGGGTCCGGTCCGCGGACACACGGCGCTCATCCCGCCGCTGAGATGCTAGGATTCGCCGTGCGGCGGTCACCGAAAGGTGGCCTCGCAATGCGACAGCAGCTCGGACGAGAGGCGCCCCACACCGTCACTCGTGCTCACCTTCGCGGCCACGCCCGCGACCGCGTCCACGCCGGCCACGTCCACGCCCCCGTCCTGCAGCCGCCGCCGCCACCCGAGCAATAGCGGTAGCTTCTGCGCTGCTAGCAACCGTCGCCTCGAAGTCGCGGCGCTCGTAGTCTTTAATAAGATCCCCGAAAATCGCATACCCCACATGTTCGGCGGCAGGCTGAAAATGATGGGCTCGCGGTACGTCCAGAACACCTTGTTAAGCCTCCGTAGGAAGGCTAGACGAAAGCGAAACGCCTTGTCGATGGCCTCGGCGTGATTCCAAGCGCGCGCGAGGTAGGGGCTGAAGTTTTGATTAGCAGCAGGGACGTAAGGTTGCCGCTCGTCGAGAGCCACGAAGAGTACGGCCATATGGGCTCCAAAACACGACATCCAAAGATACTCCTCCTTGCGGGCCGGCGAACGCCGGTAATCCTGCTTGAGGTACTCGTTCATTATGTCGGTACTCAGGGGAAAAAGCCCAGGCACTCGGCTGACCGGTCGAACGGCCTCGTAACCAAATTAACTCTACTCGTTGCAGTAGCTCTGGCACCGTGAGGTAGTCGTCCTCGTCACTCACGGAGTTTGCTCCAACACGGCCGCTTTGGGCTAGCTCTAGCAAGTCGGGGCGCTCTGCGGCTCCCCCGCTACATGTCGGCTGTCCCGCAACGCAATGCCCGGAACCATGGCCATGTACTCGGTCTCCATTAACAATACGGTCACAAGCCATCAATTGAGCTAACGTTGTCGCTAGCTCGCGCAGCAACGTAGGCCTTCATGTCTGCTTATAGCGATTCGAGCGTGGGCTCAACGACGCGGGTTCTTCTCCATATGACATGATGACGCACGGACGTGCGGATGAGAATATCACAATCACACGGGTGGTGAGCCGGGTGTGGTCTTATTGAACAACATGGGGTGATCTTGCTCGCGACAGGTTGCGAGACTGTTAATGTTGTGTGTAACGCAGCGAAACTGGGAGATGGCAGGCTCAGATGTTATGGCGGCTTTGACGTAGTCTACTCGTGTTGCACCCAATGAAAAGGGAGCAACGACAGATGCCTAGTAACCCGTACCACTTAGCAGCACGGTAGCCGGAAAAGCGGTTGGGGAAAGGAAGAAAACTCGTATAAACAAGTTCAGAACAAACAAAGTTCAGAACAAACGCGCGCCTGCCGATATGCGCCAATAGCGTGCTCGCGTCTTGCTCGCGTATCAGGGGTTACCCCTGCTCGTATATAGCAGCGTCGTCGTGCTACTCGCGCACGTCATATAGTACGAACACTTGTATCCGTGTTGGATACTGATGGTACTCGTACGTGTATAATCGCTAGTATTCGTCGGCGGGTCTTACGTTGTCGTTGCTATGTCGCTACGCTACTTAAGGATTAATCCTTTTAATCCTTAATTCTTATCGGACGCCAGCATGCCGCCTGCCCGGATGATACTTTAGACAGTAGTGCGAGTACCGTTTGCCAAAAGATCGTGTGACTGATTACAAGGCATCAAAGGGTGTCTTTGACTGTCTCGCTCTAGCAGCAGGAACGCAGTGCAGTCTCGCGAAAGCCCACGGTCGTGCCGGGTGCCGGCCAGGCACATACACCATCTTGATATCGGTGTCAGCAAGCAAGGGGTGGTAGTTGGGGGCGTGGGCCTCGATTGCCTCATTCAACTGGTCCGTCGTAGAGTTCTTGTCGCCCCACTCCCGAGCGCCTAGCTTTATCCATACGTTCCGCACTACGGTCCTGCCGTCAACGGAAATGCTGGCGCACGCCGCCAGTGACGCCAAGAGGTAGTACTACATATATAGTGGTGCTGCCTTGTGTGGGCGGCGGGTGCGGGTGGTGGTGGGATAGGGGGGAGGGATATCGGATATATGGAAGGCAATGAATGGGCATATGAGATGATGGTGGCTGTCCTACGTAGCTCCCCGGGCCTCCCGGCTAGGCCCGACGCAAGGCTCGCGGGGGATAAGGCAGCCCGGAGGGTACCGGTAAAATAAACCCGTTTGAAACCCGAAACATATTGTACGGGTCGCACTATAGGACAGTTGACTAGTTCTTGAAACCCCATAAACATAGCTTATTAGAGGATGCATTGCGGCGGTTTGTCTCCCCATCTGCCGCTACTGTGCCGGTGTCGAGTGCGCCGGCGCTGTCGCCTACGACATCGGGGGCATCGACGAGTACTGTTCAAAGTACTATTAGGCTGTAAGTTTTTTTTTCTGGAAAAGGAAGATTTCCCCCCCCCCCTTTTTTCCCGAGCAAAATCGCCACCAAAGACAACGGATAAAATCTTACAAGCCTAGGGGAACCGCGCCATGCGGGCGGGCGAATGAACAAGAGAAAAAGAAACTGCGCGCCGGGGTGTCGATGATGCCGGGAAGAATGGAGTTCAGCACCACACTACTGCCGACCGCCTAGCCGCCGAGCCGGCGCGTGGTGCGCAGAGGCACCCCAGCAGCAAACGCGGCGGATGCACCGCCGCTGCGAAGGTGTGGGAGGTCCACACGAACCCGGGCGGCGGCGGGCGGCGTCGACCGCCTAGTAGGCCGCGCGCAACTACCCAAGCGGTGATAATGGCAGAGGTCCACGAGCCGGGCAGGTCGCCGGGCAGCTGCTGGAAATGGGTGGCGACGGGGCAAAGGAAGGCCGTGCGGCGGACAGCGCCGGAGCAGGTCGGACAGCACCGGGTGGGAAGCCGTCGTCACCTGCCGCACAGGCGCTAGCACCGCCGGGCGGCCGCGCAGCTTGATGGCGCGGCGGTAGAGCGTTATAAAACGCGAACCAACCGCCAAACAAACCACCAATCTACCTCGGTTAGGCGGCCCATGCTCGTACACGACCGGTGACACAACTGTTGTTACATGAAGTTGACCGCGGTGGCGACCATATCCTGGACAAGGTAGACAGCGCACGATGGCTCGCTGCTGAACCGGCGAGCCATCATGGCGCAGTCGTGCGCATCGTCGGGGGTGGCAGCGGCACCCGCATGTCGGGCGCCGTGAGGACCTCCTGCGCGAGCTCCTAGCCGCGGGCCGCTTGGTACCACCTTACCCAATCTTACCTTACCTTACCCAACCTGACCTTACCGCTTGGTTCCATGTCTAACGTTGACGAGTGGACCGAGCGCCAGTGGCTCGCGCGGGTGATCGCGGAGGGAGCCGTTGACCACGGACAAGTTGGGCGCGAATTGGCTGGCCTTATTGTGTCCGCGATCGGCTACCCATGAGATGTAGCGGGCGATCGTGGCCGCGTCGGTCTAGCTGCAATACGCCGCCCGCGCCGCAGAACTCAATGTAAAGCTTGATCTCCGAGGCGTAGCCCTTGATCGACCGCGGCTTGAGCGCATAGCGGACATGAAGTCCGGCGTCCGGCGTCCGATGTCGTCGCCGCCCCGCAGGCGCAGGAGTCACGGCCGCATAGTCGCGGCCAACGGGGTTTGCGGTCCGTCCGACGATAAATCATACCGGCGCGTGCGACCGCGCACCGCGCCTCCCGAGCGGGGTGTCGTAGTACCGACCGGAATCGGCAGAGCCGCGGCCGCCGCGATCGAGCGCGCCCGGCCGACGCGCTCGCCGGTGTATTTATAGAAAAACGCCGGAAGGGAAGGCGGAAGAGCATCTCGATCCATCGCGGTGGCCCAACGCCGGTGGACCGCGCCCCATGGGATAGAACATATCGCGAGAGGGGGGGTAGTGCAGCACCTCGGTGGCGTTATTGGTGAGTTGTTGCAACCAGGGGCTCCCGTGCCAGCATGCTGGCGCGAGCACCGTGGCCGCGGCGCCCGACTGCCGGAGCTTGAGGACCAAGTCCGGCAAGAGATGCCACGGGGTGTTGCACCAATTGATCTTTGCGCGCCATGTATCGTCCGGCTGCGCGAGGGAGTCCACCGCCTCGGTACGAGGGTCTTGCCAGCAGGATGGTACCGGTGTACCACGGAGTTCTCCATAGTCGCGAAACGATCTATCGTGTGTTGTCCCCAAAGGCGATCCACCTACTGAAAGGTGCAAGGATTGATCGCAGTTGGAGACGTCCATCTCGCGCGACAAACTGTCCGCCCACGCATTGGCCACAGACCGAATGTACTGCACACGTAATAGGATATCGTGTACGTCCAAAATGTATCACACTTTGCGTGGTTCCGTCATCAACACCGGGGAGCGCATGGTAAGATGGCGGGATAAGATGTGTTCGACTGCCGTGTTGTCCTGGTGCAACAGTACTGGGCCACCGACCAGGTGGGGGAGAAAAGATTGCACGGCTAAACGCACCGCCTTCAGCTCCTTGAATAACGTGATGTGATATAGCCGGTCCGCGTCGTACCAAAATCCGCGCGCGAACGCGCGCCCGCTGAGCACAGCCCCCTAGCTAGCCGTACTGGCTGGAGTCAGTGTGCATGTGCGCCGTCTCCACATGGCGTAAGATCGGAGCGCCATTGTGATGAGCAGGCACATCGCGCCACTACCACTCGAGGTCGCGCACCAGCCAGTTGGCGGGACATCAAAATCTGGGAGCTCCACGACGGCGCGCCCGCGAGCGCGCTAAGTGGGCCTCCCAGAAGTAGCAGCGGGCCGGCGGAATCGCCATGTGCAGAAAGTGTCCCTTCCCCACTAAGGAGGCGAGCTGGCGCGCGGGCACCATGCGCTGGTGGCTGGCCGCTTGGCACTACATGACAAGATCGCGCGAGAGACGGGCCAGCTTCCGGAGTTTTTTGGCGGGGGCGTGAAGCTGCATGGCCGCGAGGTCCAACTCCATGCCCATGTGCTAGAGGCGTTGCGCGAGGTTGGGGTCGGCCTTGGTGAAGTGCCGCGAGAGGCCTAGGCGGCCCCAAAGGCGCTCCACTAGCGCACGCAAGCGCGTAGGGCCTGCGCTTCGGTCGCTGCTAGAAACGGGAAGCCGTCCACAAAGGGTAGCAAACAGACGCCGCGCGTCTTGCGGCTGCACAACCTGCGGTACGACGGCCTTGGTGACCGGAAGTAGGCGGTCGCAAAGTCGGGTTGCCGCAGGTGGCGCATCATTACCGTCACATGGGTGCAGAAGTAGTAGAGGCTTAGGGACCACCCCAAAGGCAACGCCGCGAATCGCCACAACGTCCTGCGGACGTCCACCGTGAAGCAGTAGTCCCGGACGTCCTCGCGTAGTAACCGTCATGCATGGAGATCGAACAAGTACGCTCAGTCGCCGCGCTGTGCTAGGTACCGCAGGCGGCGCAGCAACGTGTCGAACTTCATAGAAAAGACCGCGCAATAGTGGTTGTGATGGCGCATGTCGATTACAAGCCGTCACTTGTTGACCCCCGGCTTCGGCACCAGAAATATCCGCGAAACGTAGCGCACCGTGGGCCCCGGCTCCATGGCGCCTACTTTCACTAGTCGCAAGGCCTCCTCGTGCCACCACCAGTTGAGCCTCGGTAGCGTCCTGATGAGAGGCCCCGCGGTGGAAAGGCCAGGGGGGGCGGCGGCGGGGGGGGGGGGGGGGGGAGCTTGAAAGGGGCCGGCACCCCGTACCGAATCCACCGCAGGACATGCCCGCTTGCCCGGATTCGCCGCCACTCGCGCCACCGTCGCCGCACCTAGTGGCGCAGGAACGTGGAGTCGCGACGGAGGGAACCGGGGCGGCGGGCCGCACCGTCAGGCGTCGGGATGATGCTTCTTGTCCTCCTTGGTGGGATTCGGCTTGGTCGGGCGGCCTCCGGGCTTGGTGGGGCGACGTCCGCGGCCGATGTTGGCGTTTGTGTCAAGGTCTAGGGTCCCACCGTACGTAGCGTTGCTGGACCGCGGCCTTCGCAGCGGCGTCGGCCATGCAGTCGGCATGCCGCTAGAGAAATTCTTCTCGGAGTTGTCGTTGTCGAACCGTTGTGGAACAGTCGAACCGTAGTCAGCGTAGCTAGGCCACGGGAGGCGAGTGTGTGTAATCTCCACGAGCGTCTTGTCCCCCGCGTCCGCATCGCCCTGCGTTTAGGGGCGCAAGTATGCCAGGAAGTCGCGGCGTTGCTCGTTACATGCGGCGAACGCGGCTGACGCTGCCTTAAGGACGCGAACGTCCTCCGCGCTAGGCGGGGGTGTCTCCCTGGCCGAGCGCTCCCTCAGTCGCCGTTGTCGCCTCGCCGAGGGGGGCATGGGCCACCGCATCGTAGAAGCCGTAGCAGTAGAGGGAGCGACATAAGTCCAGAGTAACCAAGAGGCGGCGCTTGGTTAGTAGACGGTAGGTCTCGTCAGCGGAGATGTCGCAAAGACCCGGCGCGGCGGACAACTCAGAAGCGGCCGGGTGTGCGGAACCCCCCGGGACAATGAAGTGAGACCACTCCTCCCAGATTAGATAATCGGCAGCCGCGATGGGGCCGTCGGGGCGGGGGAGCGGCCGGGCAGGCGGGCCGCCACCGGAAGCGGGCGGTAGCCGCTCGGAAGAGCGCGTAGCGGAAGCAACACGGGTGGGCTAACTCGGCTCGGTACCAGGAGGCCGTTGCATGTCGCTACGGAGGGCTTCGAGAAGAGTCCAGATGCCCCCAATATCGCCCTCCAGCGCGGCGACCCGGGCGGCACTGGCTTGGGCGTCGGCAGCCGCGTCCCCTGCGGGGATGACATGCGGAGACATGCGGTGCTCGTCGGGGCGTCGTGCCGAGGCGAGAGTAATCAATATGCTCCATGACGTACGTCGCCTAGCGAACGTGAGTTTTTGGTGTAGTGCGAGAGGCGCTGCAGCAAAGGGGATGAGCGCGATGGCTCACTTCATGCGCCTTATATAGCTAGCAGGGAGGGAGGCAGGTCGGGAGCTGTCGGCTGCCCGTTTGCGCTGCAAGTCGAAACTTTCTCGGAGTTTCCGACGACGGCACCCGGACTAAATTTGTACGGGTACGGAGCGCACACTTCATTACCGGTGCGGTCCCTCCACTCGGCCTGTTTTACAAAACTCAGGAATAAAGTCCTTAACGACAATTAACATCTCGAGAATAATTTTCTCATATCTGCGATACTATTGACAGCTTCTTACCAGTCGTCTGAAGTGAGGCACTTTACATCTACATATCATTAATAGTGGAGTGAATGATTGCCAAGTACAGGTAGCACGCAGTATAAGTAGATGCATAGCAGCACAGTACGGCAGCAGCATCATTGCCCGTACTTCTCGTGTACCAATACTCAGGTCTTCAGAAAGTCTTGGGCAGCATGCCAGCAACAGCACACAATGATGTGATGCCCCAAACTACCAGTAGCCAGTCCATCAATACTGTATATCCCAATCTGCCAGCAGCCACACGCACCGCCATAGTTGGTGCCTCCCTGACTCAGCATGAAGCATTTAAACAGCTTACGTACCCAAAAATAGCATCTGCTGCGTTGCGTTCAGTCTGCAGAGAAATGTCTCTAAAATCTTCACATGTGATGGATAGCAATTCACAGCAGGAGAGTTGTTGTCTTTGTCGCTTGCAGGTGTATTGTGCCTTGCAACAGCAGCTCTATGCAGGATGCAATCGGCCGACAGCCTCTGCAGCAGAAGGCGCTACCTAGGCATGATTACAATCAGCGCGGAGCAATCCATGCACTCATGATTCGGCAACGCGCCAAAGATCCCGTGGGGGGGGGGGGGGGGGGGGAGGGGCGTCGCATGCCGAGCGGGGCATCCGCTCACATCCTCCATGACTTGTCGTTCTCCTTATCGGCGTCCTCTTCCCACCATGTGGCAACCTATCACAGAGACAGGGTCAATTCAGCATCCCATCGAGCGCCACGGCGCTGTCCCAGCAGTGCGTGGGATGCGGGTGTCCCACCTTGTACCCACGCCGCAAGAACGCCATGGTGGAGCCCTCCTCTTCCGTGTTCAAGCCCATAGCCTCCATCATCTCCTCCTTGGCCTGCACGCCAGGCACGGGTACCAATATAGCACAGCAACGTACAAACGGCTCACACTGCACCTCCGGCAGGCAGATATTACGGTGCCTCACCTCGGTCAGAGTGTACCGATCCGGCCTCTCAGCAATGCAGGCCAGGTCACCATTGTCCTGCTTCAGCATGACCTGCCATGGTCCGGGGAACTCGCGGAAGAGGGCTCCGCTGTAGTTCAGAAGGAAAGGAGCGACAGACACCGTCTGCGCACGCGCCGACACCGCGTCAGCTCTGGGAAGCTCTGAGCGCTACGCTGTGTGTGGCATGGGTCAGCCGCACGTACCTTGGAGTAGTCGCGCTGGCGGATATAAAAGACTGGTTTGAACTTGCAGAGGAAGTTGTACTGCAAGCTCTTGGGCGGGAAGCCAAGCAGGCCTGCAGCCATAGTGTTACGTAAGAACTAGTCGCATATTTCCAGGCGGGAGGGGGGCATCGCCAACCAGCATCCGCAGCAGCAGGCCTCACCGAGGTCCGCGCGCAGGGTGTCAAGCTCCAAGTTCCACAGCACCAGGGGCCGGTCTCCGACGACTGACTGCTTGTACTTCTCAATCTCCGTGAGCTCGACTGCAGATGCGTTGGTGGCGATGAATATGTCTGCCTTCTCGGCGAACTCTGTTGTTTTCCGCTCGGCCACTTCCTTGCTCTCATACATGGAGTTGGACAAGCCAATGCCGAGGCCCTTCAGCGAGAGCTTGAACGACCACTCCTTCTCTGAACCATGCCAATCCAATCACTATTCAGTTGGGGTGCCGCTGAAACGAAGGCAGTGCTTAGAGCCAAGCAAGCAGGGTCAAGATGACACCTGTGAGGTACCCGAGGGTAACGTTGTCTTCAAGCTCCAGCGTGGACTTGAACCTGAAGTGCACAGAGTCATGCAGAGGACGAGCTGTCAATGATTCGGGTGTGATGTGTGTCAGGCCACCACCCAACCAGCCATGCCGCAGCAGCTTACATCTTGGCCGCTCTGTTGTACTCCACATCATCAGGCAGAACCACGTGGACGCGCTTTTCGCCATTGTTGGACAGCTGCGGAGGCAACACCCGTTCTGAGCTAACCATATGCGGTGTGAATATAGCAGCTGTGGTCGATGCTTCGCACAACCATGAAATGTGGAACATCATGTGTTCATTCCTCTGGTCTTAGCCCCACTGGATTGTCATAGCGCGCCAATAGTTACCGGCGCAGAGCATCGACAGCAGCTGAAGCTGTGCACGTTGGCAGCCAGCGGCAGTCACCTTGCGAGCCGCCACCAGCGCCAGCTGGATGTTTGCATCGATGAACGCATCCGAGGACTCCTTGTACCCTGGAGAGCAGCGACCCACCAAAGTCATGACAGGTTGAGCCAGCCCAAAGCATGCTCTGCAACTGAGCTGCCGCCGATCCCATACTGAATCCAATTCCCGACTTGTGGGTCGTCATCACGTTAGACTGGCCGAATGGGCGCTTCCCCAGCCGTCTGTTGTCGGGGAAAGGGGGGGGGGGGGGGAGCACGCACCGTCCACCTGGCCCGGCACGGGAGGGAACTCCACCTCCAGGTGGTCCAGACCGTTGGCTATCCCCGCCTGGATGGCGGTGCAGGCATCCCTACACCCACAATTCCTTGCTCAGGTGAATCGACGAGGTGGGGGCTGAGTTGCAGTGTTGCCAAGGCGAGGCGGCAGGGATTCGCAGGCGGCAGAGACGTGCGGGTGGCGTCGGGGGCGCTCACTGTATGAGCACGTCGTAGGACGCCGGGGCGTAGAGCATGCGCGCGCCGGGCTTGTTCGTGACCTGGGCATCGCTGCTGCTGCTGGCATTCGTCGCCTCGCAGCGGAGCACGACACGCTCCTGGTGGTGGGGGCGCCGAGCGGGGGGACGAGACTGGCGGCGCGACAGCGGCGAGGCGCCGGCGGGGAGGCTCCTCTGTTGGGGCCGAGCGCTGCCAGCCGCCACGTGCGAGCGGGTGAGAGCGGACGCGGTACTCGCCATGGCAAGTGCAGCACCGACCTGTCCAAGAAGGGAGCGATGTTGGGGGGGGGGGGGGGGGGGGGGGGATTGTTGACAAAGCTGCCGGAAGTGCCACCGACTGAACGAGGCGCCGTGCGGTTGTCGATCGACAACCGGCTACTGCTTGCGCTGGCTGGAGCCCTCGTCTGCGCGCTGGCGCTGGATGCCCCTGTACTTGCAGTTACCTGTACCGATAATAATGATTACTCGCGTCCCGGTACTGCGCGCTGCACTTTGTCCGCAAATCCGTAATCTACAGTTAGAAATTCGCCACCGTGGCACTTTTGTTAAGTATACGTAATTATTTAACGCTGTGGAGCGTACATCGCTCTTATGGTCCCCGTGTTGTGCCACGATAGCCACATGCAACTGGTTTTGGAATGCGATCGTCATCGGGGAAACAGCTGTCGTTTTTCCCCCCGCCCCGATGTACCAGTACGTGTACGTGGACGTGACGCGTACGCGTACGGGTACGATGAGTACTCGTACAAGTACTTAACTCCACTACAGCAGCAGCGCCGCAGCAGCTCTAGTCGCTACATACATACGAGTCGGCATACACGCAGTCGCTATGTTCGTAAATATGAGGAGATATTCGCGATAGGTATAATCCTTATACGATAGACTCAGTATGTCATCCACGGATCCTCCACGCTTTTGATACAGCGCGGCTATCAACAGCTTATCTCCGGACAATATAGCACTTCTTGTTTCCGCCGGGCGTTATCATTCATTGCGGGCCCGCTATGTTCTTACATGGATTAGATACACCCCTCCACATAAGTCCGGGTTTTGCATTTTAGATCGCAAAGCGCATGCATGGGCGAGGATAACGCCGGCTGCATGTGCATACATGCCAACTACAATGGGAATAGTTCGGGCAAACGCCTATTGTGCGCTTTATACCCACCCGCGCGACAACACGACCATTTGTGGGCGCCCTTGAAAAAACGCGAAATCATTGCATGATGCGTTGGCGCTAGAAAATTGTGGGTTGCGCCAACCGTCCAAACCTATGGAAATAGCGGCACTCGTCGCACCAAACTCGGTGGATACGGCCCTTGGCATAAGTTGCACACACCGTGCGTGTAGGCCACTGAAAGCATGTCGCTATAGGCACGACGTGACACCCCAACGACAAGTTGGCCACTGTGGGGGGCAGTTTTGGGGTGAAAATGCTGCTGTTTCTGTGGCGAACGCACGTAGGAGAGGCGTTCGATGGCCCCCTTGGCGCAGAGCAATGCTCTACTATGGGGGCGCGTGGTGGAATGCCAGTTGCACCGTTTCGTGGGCGGGGTGGCGCGGTAGGGGCGTGGACTTTAATTGATGTGAAATTCCTTGAAAAATGCTGTGGAAAATGGCATCTTGGCTGGTAGGTGTGTGTATCGCTAGGAGGCGGCACATGCCAAGTGTTGGTGGTCCGTGGTCATCCACACACATAACGCTCTCGCGCAACCGAGTATGGGGCTTAGACACGCACTTGGCGCAAAGCCACGCGCCCGACATGGGTGGGCACATGAGGCAGTGAGGGGCAACTTGGATGATCCTCTTTGGGGATTTTTTCCCGGGCCCCCAAAAATCGATTTTTGATATTGGAAGACTGATTTTGACGCAGATTTGAACGAAGAATTGCGTGGTATTTTTAAAAAGTTTTTCTGAGCAAACCCTGAGAAGTTATAGCGTTTTAAAGCCGAGGGGGTGTTGCTGAGCGTGGCCAACACTGATGCCATGCCAGTATCGCAACGCGACATGTACTAGCAGCCACCCACACGGCTGCACCCCAACCAAATGCACCCGAGCCCCTCGCCAATGTGTTTCCTCACGCGTTCATGGCCATCCCGCCGTGTGGTTGTCTATTCACGCGCGTCGGCGTGTGCGCGATACCGACCATGGTTTTGGTGCAGTTGCAGGCGACGCCCATCCACGCACCAAGTGCAGCGTGACACCCTAGTCAAAGGTCTTTAAGCTCCGGTTTGAGCCACTCGTTATGCAGGTCTTATAAAACCCTCTGAGATTCCAGGGTTTCATCTCATATAACCTACGTTCAGGTACCCTAGACTTCTGAAGTCTTGAGACTGCCGAAAAGGGACCCCAAACTTATGTGGAGGGGTGTGCTGGCCACATGTCATTCGGCCATATACGGCCGACGCGGCATGTTTAAATCATCCCAATGTTCCTACTGGCTGCATATGCCTATGGCGCATCCGCATGCGAGCCACGGGCTCGAAAGGGCTCACTATCCCAGGACGCCTTCTTGCGACCTCGTCGAGCGCGCTTGGTGCGGCGCACACCCCTCCACATAAGTCCGGGTTTTGCATTTTAGATCGCAAAGCGCATGCATGGGCGAGGATAACGCCGGCTGCATGTGCATACATGCCAACTACAATGGGAATAGTTCGGGCAAACGCCTATTGTGCGCTTTATACCCACCCGCGCGACAACACGACCATTTGTGGGCGCCCTTGAAAAAACGCGAAATCATTGCATGATGCGTTGGCGCTAGAAAATTGTGGGTTGCGCCAACCGTCCAAACCTATGGAAATAGCGGCACTCGTCGCACCAAACTCGGTGGATACGGCCCTTGGCATAAGTTGCACACACCGTGCGTGTAGGCCACTGAAAGCATGTCGCTATAGGCACGACGTGACACCCCAACGACAAGTTGGCCACTGTGGGGGGCAGTTTTGGGGTGAAAATGCTGCTGTTTCTGTGGCGAACGCACGTAGGAGAGGCGTTCGATGGCCCCCTTGGCGCAGAGCAATGCTCTACTATGGGGGCGCGTGGTGGAATGCCAGTTGCACCGTTTCGTGGGCGGGGTGGCGCGGTAGGGGCGTGGACTTTAATTGATGTGAAATTCCTTGAAAAATGCTGTGGAAAATGGCATCTTGGCTGGTAGGTGTGTGTATCGCTAGGAGGCGGCACATGCCAAGTGTTGGTGGTCCGTGGTCATCCACACACATAACGCTCTCGCGCAACCGAGTATGGGGCTTAGACACGCACTTGGCGCAAAGCCACGCGCCCGACATGGGTGGGCACATGAGGCAGTGAGGGGCAACTTGGATGATCCTCTTTGGGGATTTTTTCCCGGGCCCCCAAAAATCGATTTTTGATATTGGAAGACTGATTTTGACGCAGATTTGAACGAAGAATTGCGTGGTATTTTTAAAAAGTTTTTCTGAGCAAACCCTGAGAAGTTATAGCGTTTTAAAGCCGAGGGGGTGTTGCTGAGCGTGGCCAACACTGATGCCATGCCAGTATCGCAACGCGACATGTACTAGCAGCCACCCACACGGCTGCACCCCAACCAAATGCACCCGAGCCCCTCGCCAATGTGTTTCCTCACGCGTTCATGGCCATCCCGCCGTGTGGTTGTCTATTCACGCGCGTCGGCGTGTGCGCGATACCGACCATGGTTTTGGTGCAGTTGCAGGCGACGCCCATCCACGCACCAAGTGCAGCGTGACACCCTAGTCAAAGGTCTTTAAGCTCCGGTTTGAGCCACTCGTTATGCAGGTCTTATAAAACCCTCTGAGATTCCAGGGTTTCATCTCATATAACCTACGTTCAGGTACCCTAGACTTCTGAAGTCTTGAGACTGCCGAAAAGGGACCCCAAACTTATGTGGAGGGGTGTGCTGGCCACATGTCATTCGGCCATATACGGCCGACGCGGCATGTTTAAATCATCCCAATGTTCCTACTGGCTGCATATGCCTATGGCGCATCCGCATGCGAGCCACGGGCTCGAAAGGGCTCACTATCCCAGGACGCCTTCTTGCGACCTCGTCGAGCGCGCTTGGTGCGGCGCACACCCCTCCACATAAGTCCGGGTTTTGCATTTTAGATCGCAAAGCGCATGCATGGGCGAGGATAACGCCGGCTGCATGTGCATACATGCCAACTACAATGGGAATAGTTCGGGCAAACGCCTATTGTGCGCTTTATACCCACCCGCGCGACAACACGACCATTTGTGGGCGCCCTTGAAAAAACGCGAAATCATTGCATGATGCGTTGGCGCTAGAAAATTGTGGGTTGCGCCAACCGTCCAAACCTATGGAAATAGCGGCACTCGTCGCACCAAACTCGGTGGATACGGCCCTTGGCATAAGTTGCACACACCGTGCGTGTAGGCCACTGAAAGCATGTCGCTATAGGCACGACGTGACACCCCAACGACAAGTTGGCCACTGTGGGGGGCAGTTTTGGGGTGAAAATGCTGCTGTTTCTGTGGCGAACGCACGTAGGAGAGGCGTTCGATGGCCCCCTTGGCGCAGAGCAATGCTCTACTATGGGGGCGCGTGGTGGAATGCCAGTTGCACCGTTTCGTGGGCGGGGTGGCGCGGTAGGGGCGTGGACTTTAATTGATGTGAAATTCCTTGAAAAATGCTGTGGAAAATGGCATCTTGGCTGGTAGGTGTGTGTATCGCTAGGAGGCGGCACATGCCAAGTGTTGGTGGTCCGTGGTCATCCACACACATAACGCTCTCGCGCAACCGAGTATGGGGCTTAGACACGCACTTGGCGCAAAGCCACGCGCCCGACATGGGTGGGCACATGAGGCAGTGAGGGGCAACTTGGATGATCCTCTTTGGGGATTTTTTCCCGGGCCCCCAAAAATCGATTTTTGATATTGGAAGACTGATTTTGACGCAGATTTGAACGAAGAATTGCGTGGTATTTTTAAAAAGTTTTTCTGAGCAAACCCTGAGAAGTTATAGCGTTTTAAAGCCGAGGGGGTGTTGCTGAGCGTGGCCAACACTGATGCCATGCCAGTATCGCAACGCGACATGTACTAGCAGCCACCCACACGGCTGCACCCCAACCAAATGCACCCGAGCCCCTCGCCAATGTGTTTCCTCACGCGTTCATGGCCATCCCGCCGTGTGGTTGTCTATTCACGCGCGTCGGCGTGTGCGCGATACCGACCATGGTTTTGGTGCAGTTGCAGGCGACGCCCATCCACGCACCAAGTGCAGCGTGACACCCTAGTCAAAGGTCTTTAAGCTCCGGTTTGAGCCACTCGTTATGCAGGTCTTATAAAACCCTCTGAGATTCCAGGGTTTCATCTCATATAACCTACGTTCAGGTACCCTAGACTTCTGAAGTCTTGAGACTGCCGAAAAGGGACCCCAAACTTATGTGGAGGGGTGTAGTTGCCCATAAGAATAGCAGAAAAGTCCAAAGTAGCCCAGAAATTCATTCATATATATATATAAATGAAAATATGTGAACATATGTACATTATACTGTCAGACTGTACTTTCGTTGTCAAGTATGTTTCTGTATAAACGTTGCTAGTGCACAAATATTTTCATTTATATTTGTGCACTATATAGAGAGAATATGCTGACGCGTCTTTATCCTGTATAAACGTTTGTTCTTAGCTGCCATCTACACTTGCTCGGCGGGGCTTTAGCCATTTATCTCGGCGGGCATTCGGCATGTACAACTGCTACTACCCCATGCATCTTCGGACTACTACGACTCATGAGGCCATGAATTATTATCATTCTTGGTTGTAGTGCGTGGCAGTATTAACAGTAGTGCAGCAGGCAAGGCAAGGGTCACATTGACAACCACCTTGAATTTGTTGCGGTTCTTGGAACAACAGCTACTAAGGTACGCATGCAGCAAACAAATGACCTCGACAATTGCTCTCCACACGCATGTTCATATTTGTGTCGGTACCTTCATCACGAATTGCAATCCCCTGTTTGATGCAAAGTGAACTCTGTCACAGGATTACAGGTGCTGTGAGTAAGGATTCTACTCCGCACAAATCGGTGCATGTGGCAGCATTGGTGTTTACATTCCAAACAGCGCCTCAACGCTTGGCATGAATCATCCGAGTACAAGGGTGTCCGGCTGTCACCGGTCTCACAAGGCCAACATGTCGTATGTATATTGCACTATTCATTGTAGTGCAGGTTAGCTTCCCTTTCTGTACCCAGCAGTGACAGCAGTTACCCGCACCTCATGGTAGGCAGTGCGCAAACTCTGAAGGTGCGATTTTGTCAGTGCAGGGCTTATGTCGGGTGAATAAGCACATGCGATTACCAGAACATGGTGCATGTCACATCCGGTTACAGGATGTTGGGTGGAATGTCCGCCAAGTATCATTTAAATTTTCATGGGCTGAGGCCAGGCTAGATTGAAGTTAGTGCCACAGGCCTGGGAGGTGCGGACCCAGCATGGCGGCAAGAGTGCCAGCAAATACGAGGTACATCTGCACTGCTCGGGTGGCGTGTGAACCTACTGGATTTTTCAGAAAGTATTCCACGTCCTCGCAAGATTGCCCGTGCGTAGCGGCCCGGCCCCACAGCTCCGCGCCCTCATACAGCGTGCGGTGCAGGTTATCGTCGTAGAAGCAGGACATGCATGTTGTGTTGAAGCAGGAGATGTTGTACTCCTGTGATGGACATGAGGAGCACGTCATGTCCAGCGTGGGGCTCTCCAGCAGGTTCGCAGACAGCTCCTTATGCAGGCGGGCCTACAGATACGAGAGAGAGGGGGGGGAGTGAGCAACTCAGCCACCAGCCAAGATAAGTGAGGGCGGTGTCCCGCATAGTGCCGCCTGATAGCGTCTTGCTGGGCAGCTGCATTTTTCGGGTGTGCTCAGGTCAAGGGCTGGCATAACGTCGCACCGTGTCATTCCCGCAGCTCGTGTTTGCCCAGCAGTACCCTAGACTGTCGCCGCAGGCGGTAGATGGCGCTGCACCTGTGATGCAACGGCACGGCGTCATGCTCAACCCCGCCAAAACCACCTTCTTGAATCCCTCCAGCCGCCGACTCCGATAGCGGAAGGTGCAGGTCAATGAAACATGGGCAAGCGGCGCGGCGCACCAAGTTCCGCCTCCCCCAGGATCGCCAGGCCATGATTGCTCATGAACGTGTGCTCTATCCTTGTTGCGATCCGGTAGCATGTCAGGTTCATGTCTGTCCGCTTGCACCGCGCGCAGTCCACGACGAGGTCTCTTTCGAGAGCAGTCGGCGCTGTCCTCTGCAGGTCGGGAAACAGAATGTCGTGCATCGCACCCTGTCGAGCCGCATGAGTCGATTCCTGTCACCACCCACCTAATCGTGCAATATCACGCTCCACTTGTGCTGTATATGCACGAGTGATGAGAGCGTCACATGCGGCGTGATGGTCACTGTAAACCCTCACGTGGGCGTGAATGACGTGCTCGGCCTGTGGTATGCCGCCTGTAGACTTAAGCTATGAGTTGCGGGTGGCTTCTGTATGTCGTATAGCAGCTCCGCCACGGTGAATGACACACAACACGCATACCACGCCACGCCACGTCACGCCATCAGCCCTCTTACCGTGTGGTTCGTATGGCACTTCACGTCCTGCCAGCATAGCATCTCCATCGTGGTGTGGGGCTCCTCCGAGTCAAAGCGGATGGCGAAGGCATTCGGCAACAGGATCAGCAAGAGCCCGCACAAACACGCGCTCGCTCGCCTGATGAGGAACATCGAGCCGGCGGTCCCGCTGCCCCTCCCCGGGGCTGGCTGGGTGGGTGTGGGTTCGCTGCCGCCCGAGCGCTGGGTGGCGCGCCGTCGGTGCCCAGCGCGCGCCGTGGGCGCTTGCAGCGCTTTTTTTGCGCTGCTGCAAGTGTACCTGCGATAGACGGGCACAAACTCGTGCTGTTCTGGTTGGCTGAAACGTCGTACACGCTGGTCCCAACTGAGCGTGCACAACTTCCGCCACATGCCGCGACGACACCAGTGCCGCCGCCCGGCAGCAGCGCGCGCGAGACTGATGTGCTCGCGTCGGCTGCAGTCGCTACCACTACGGCGACTACGTACTGGTTCTGTTAGTATATACGGGGACCAGTGCTCATACTGTTCAGCAAGTAAACATGCAAATACTGTACTACATGTCAATACTACTTTCCTGTCCCGGAGGCGAAAAAAATTTGTGAATACTACAGGCGTCAAAAGTAATGAACGGGTTTTTAACTTCAAATCGGTGCCCCAAGCCGTACCGCGAGCCGTTCGGTATCGGGTAGGAATAACAAAACAAAGCATGATTTTCACTTTCGGGCAAAAGCACGATTGTCACTTTTTGATGGCAGTGTTTTAGACGGTGATCCAACAGTTGGCCCGTAGCTGGATTTCCTTCTGGATTTCCTTCTGGATTTCTGTGTGGATTTCTTGAGTGTTGCGTCTAGCACATGTAATCATCCAACAGTGTTGGAAATTCCCTCAGTGGCCTCCGATTTGTCTTGCAGAATGCTTCGGGGCAGTTTGCTTAATGACCGTAACGGAGTGTCGCCTACCCAGGGCTTTCCGTAAATGGACTGCTGCCTAAACGGCCATCGTAGAGACGCTGCCAGGATTTCACTGGTGCTAGTCCTGTCCCGGGGGCGGGGAAAATGCCTCCGCCACGTCACCCGGAGGGCCGGGGCGGCAGGGGAAGAGGGACTGTTATGTACTCTACACTGCTGTACTTTGTACTGCGGGAGCCGACGAAGGAGCGAAGAACTGGCGACTGAGGCGGACGAGAACGAGTACAAACCAAGCGAAGTACGAGTATGAGCATTGCGAGTGCGAGTACAAGTGAAGGCGAAGTACTGGTACGAGGATGACGAGGCGTAAGTACGAGCGACTATAAGGCGACTAGTAGTGCAGGACAGTATTACGAGTACCCACATGGGGTGCGAGTATCCTGTATGTACTTACGCCTGCGTACCAGCAGCGGCGATTGTCGTACGCTATGGTGTCACCTGTTAGAGGATGGCGATACCAAGGGTTAGACGGAACTAACGTTTATTACATAAGGGCTTTCACAAAAGCGCACTACAAACATCACTAACAGCAACTATGAAAGGTTGCCAGCAAAAGAGAGACACAAGCATGAAACCAAGGTCGAGCAGGAGGACAGGGAGCCAAGAACCAAGAAGGAGACAAGGGAACCACGAAGTCACTTACTTAGCTGCCAGTCACCAAAGGAAACCCCCGCCCCGGGGTAGGCCATCAGCCGCGGCGAGGACGCTTGCAGCCAATGACCCGGGTCATAGCAACACATGCCGACGAGCGACGCGACGCAGGCGCCGGAGCACCATCACGTGCCGCACGCGCGGCCGCGACGCCGCCAAGAACGTTGTCTGCATGTGCCATGTTGATGAGCAAGGAGAAACGGCGGCGCCACGCAGACAAGAGCTGGCCGATTTTTTTGCCAATGTGTGCGTGGCTAGCTTTCGCGAGCTCCACCAAGAAAGCCTCGGCGTGCGGGGCCAGCGAGCCAAACTCGATCGGAAACGGCGAAAGGAACAAAGCGAAGCATGCCGGCGGCGTTTCGGACACCCTCGTCATACTTCTGGATTTTGTGGCGCTCAGCAGCCCGCAAAGCAGTCGTTGGATCCGAGGTTGACACGCCGAGGATAGGGGCAATGGTGGTATCGACAGCAACCGTGTTTCCGCGGATACCGCCACACCCGAAAAGCCCAACATCGGCATGCCGCCCGTCGCTGCCCTTCGGGAGAGAAACAAGCACCGACGGGTCCGCGAGGATATGGACAATACACCCACGCCCAGCGCGGACTTCACGTCGTGGCAAATGTCGGGAAGGCCATGTGCCGCCCACTCGTGTGCGGCGTGGTTGGAGTCGCCCCCAGAGCAACGTGCCACGTGATCATCGTATGCGACCGCCCAAAGCGTTAGACGGAGCGCTGCCTTAGGAGAGTCTTAGCAGTAGGTACTAGAACCTCCTGGAACCATCTAGAAAGCTATAGCATTTGCTATAGCAATAGTAGTCAAATATTGTATCACTGTTGTGCTGCGGACAGACGAAGGTGCTGGGAACCGTGTCTGTACTTAGTAGTATATGACTAAAATAGCGACGGGCCGCGGGTTAGGACCGCACACGTCGATTTTAGTATTAGTCTAGTAGTTAGACGCAGCACATGTGGCGGAAATTGGATCGGTACACAGCGCACGGAATGACGGAAACCAGCGACTATAAATAGGCCGGCAAAACCACCGCCGGGCCAGTCACCCAGGTTACCGGCTTCCGGTACTGTAAGAATCTCTTTCCCAAATCTCTGCTCATTAATCCTGGCCGTGTGGAATAACGATCCAATGGGTCCTTGACTCAGCTCCTGCCTTAGGACTATCTATGGCTAGACGTTTATTCGGCCTAAGTCCTAAGGGGGCTGTGACACTTCGTTTCGGAGCAATCATTGGTTTTGACAAAGACGGCAGCAATCTCTCCACGAATATGGACATGGCCTTTGGAGGGCTGCACGCTACGCACTATTCCCTTAGTGGACCCTATGCGGGTTCGTGTTGCCGGGCCATGGGACAGTATGCATGTTTAGCAAAGCCTAAGCAGGAACAAAGTTGTAAGAAATTTCATATTTCATGTTTCAAAATTTGCTTGTGGTGGTGTAGTGGTACGGGTTACTAGTTGTCCCGCGGTTGCACCCCTTCGTGTGCGGCACATGCAGACATATAAGCCGTCGCGACAAGCAAAGCCTGCCATCTTTCAGGTCTTCGCTGTGTTCCACAACAAAACTGTCGCGTGCATGAGCGCGCAAAGGATCGGGCTGTTTCAAGTCCGCGTTAACGTTCATTCGCTAGCGGCGCGTATTCTCGTCCGCAAACTGGCGCGTTACAATGCCAAATGGAGAAGAACCTGCCGGAGGTGAGCTAACACTCGAGTCGCTTCAATCGGACATGCGTGCGTAGTCCGCTACTTTAATGAAACTTTCGGCGTAGTCGATAGCTGAGTTTTTGGTGGCCCGCGAGCGTGACGACGGAGGTGGTGGAGCACATGGCTCCAGTGCGCCGCGGAGCGCGCAGCGGAACGATTGGCAAGCGGCGCGGGGGAACGACCATGCGCCCCGACGACTTGATAGCGTCAGCCCACGGTGGTCGCGCCAATTTCAACCCGGAGTGCATGATGAGTATATCTCGGTGTCGAAGCTCTTGCAGAGAGCGGAGCCCGGCTATGAGGACGTGCGACCGACCATATCGGTACCTGGCTTGTTCCCTCTGCGGGCCGATTTTACGCACGGTTTTCTCAAGCATGATGACCGGCGTCTGCCGGATCAGGAAGAGTATCTTTGGATGTCATTTTACGGAGCGCACATATCGCCGCGCTTTCGTGGCCCTCGACGAGCTGCCACCTTACGTCCCGGTTGGCAACCACGCGACATCGCTGCTTATCTCCCTTGCGCACGAAACAACATAAAGGCCATCGACAAGGCGTTTCGCTTCGTTTGGCTTTTCTGCGGAAGGTCAAGGAGATCAAGCGTGTCCAAGGCGACCAAAGGGTTCTAGACGTGTTGCGTGCGCTTTGTTCCATCCCTCTGCGGAGCACCATGGCTCGGCGTTTTCGGCGACATGATGTGTGAATACGAGCGCCGAGTCGTATTCGAGGCCACGGGGAGTTGTTCTGACAAGACTACAGCAACAGCCCGGGTGCACGCATGCCGGCAGGTTGCGGGAGAAAGCGCGACGGCGGGCGCGGGCGAGGCCGCGAGGGTGACCGTATTGAGTGACGGCATGGGCCGCCTCTCGCCGGGGGTGCCATCGCGTCTCAGAGTCACCTTTCGGTGACAGATGCACTGTGTACCACGGCATAAATGCGGCGGGATGAGCGGCCAATGCCCGGCCCTGTCAACCCTTCCCTACAAACTTCCTTTCGACCGTTCATTGCAGCAGCCGTGTGCGGATTAACCATCATCCGCAATTGAAATTGAAATGTGTTACATCATGCGAATATGCTGCTCTCCGCTGCCCGGACCGAGTTGTTCCCAGGGCTTGCCCTCTCTAACCGCGATGGGAACACTAGGTGTATTACAGCTCATGCTACTGGCCATCCTCTTATGCTTCCACCCCTCCTCCATCCATTGCAGCCGTGGGCCTCATGCCTACTATCTCTGACTTCGCGGTGTCTCCGTCTTCCGCGCCTCGTTTATCACAGAGCAAAAGGCATATCCTCCGGGTGTTTGGTCCGCTTCGTGCAACTTCGACCCGTTGCGCGGGTAGGCCTCTAGCTAGTGCGGCGCCGTGTCGCCGTCCATTCCCATCGGAGTAGTGTGTCCCGAGGAGGAAGCGCAAGCGGACTATGGCAGCCGTTGAGTGCGACAGTATCAGCAGTTGAGACACACAAACAAAAAGGTGGTGGAGTGTAGTGGTGGTGCAGAGACATGATACTGCCATGTTCTTCGGAATACACCTATCTTTACAAGTTGCCACCACCCAATGCCGCAATTTTATTGCTATCGTCGGCACTAGTCGTCAGGCCAGGCCGACCTCTAGCAGCACACCCACGGCCAAGGGCGTCACCGAGGAGAGACAAATAGAAGCTAAAACATCGGTCTTGTCATCGTACGGCAATACATAATATATGTCTAGCACTGTCAATAAAGAATGCATTTGAAAAGAGAGGCAAACATAATTATATGCATTACAACATGCCGAGATACGAGTACTAGTGCGTTTGTCACGGGTGCACTCGTACTAGTACCCGTATTGTACCGGTAGAATGATACATAATCCTGCGGTACCGGTACCCGTAATAATGTAGTATGCCAAAGATAGCGCATGACAGGTTTTTAGGGTTTAGAGCATGTAAAAACCTTAAAACCCGTGACGTGTGCCGGGGCGCTGTCCTCTCCTTCCCCTACGGTCCCCGGACCCCGCGCCGAGCTGCGATCCAAGTTGTGGTCTTGCACCCGGACTACGACGCCGCCGACCCGCTTGCCAATCAGCAAGCCAGAATCCTCCAACCAGCACTAGTCAAGCATGTCTTCAGCAATTCGTTGATCGGTCGCGCGATCTGTACCACGGCCCTCGCTCGCACACCTCGCCATCATATATGTCGCTAGGCTGGCGGACACGATCGCCACCTTCTTGAGTCAGCGTGTCAACGGCCCGGCCGAGATCGCGCACGCATAATGGATGACCGGCACCCTCGGGGAGGCAGGAGCCCAACCGGACGCCTAGGACTCGGAGCCGCGCCTGCAGCCAGTCGGCGAGGTCATGAGCAAGTGAGCGCCATGATGATTGGTAAGGACGACGACGAGTTCGCCAACACACTCCGCCTTGCGCTCTCCCTAAAGTCTTCGCTCGCCCGGCTCGGTTCGATCCGGCTACGCACAGAGACGCTCTACCTAACCCCAACGATAGACGATTCCTCGGCCATGCAAGTCCACCCTTTCAACCTCGCCGTCATAGAAGCGGGCGGGATAGCCGACCGTAGCACGCAGCGCAAGCTCAACCATCGCGCGCGCAAGACCCCGCCCGCCTCCCTCGCCCTTCGCGCCGAGCATACATCCATGTACACGCTCACTCTCCGCTTCGCAGCACACCGCCAAAGGCAGATCGTCGGGGGCACACGAGAGACCGACAACGCGGAGAAGTGGCGCGAGACCGTGGAGACGGCGGGCCCGAAGCTCACCGTTGCTGGCACTACAGCGCAAGCGTAGACTAAGGCAGGAGCGGGCGGCAACGGACCGTCACCCGACACCTATTACAACCGCCCGGATGGCGAAGCGCACCGACCATCAGCAATAGCCCCAGGAAATGCCAGCCTATCAGCCCCCGACCGACCACTCTAGGCCACGGCGGCCCGCCAAGCTGCCGCAATGGACGAGGACACCGAGGGCCACCCGCCAGGCTTCGAGAACGTCATCATCCCCGGCCCGCGGAGCAATTGCGACGGGAGTGGCGGCCCTGGCGCAGCACCACCCGCCGGCCGGAGCAGATCTAGTAGCGCCCCCCTCACCACCGGCAGCAGCTGCAGCCCAGGTCCCAGTAGCAGACCCACAAGCATCCGAGGAACTCTAGCTCGCTCGACTACGACGAGCCCTGCATGGAGGTCGACGGCGACTACGCTCAACCGACCGACAACGCTGCGGATATGAACGGCCTGGAACTCGACTCGCATGCCCCCCTCTTTGTGCGGACCCACCGCGACGGCACCCCTAATGGTACGGCCGAGCGCCTCACCGACTTGGACATGGAGGCCACGGAGACCACCGCACTCGTAGGGTTGTATTCCCCGCCCGGTAAGCCAGCTCTCGCGCCGGCGTGAACCAGATCGCGGCCGAGGCCCATTGCCTCCGCCACGGCTGTCCGCACTAGACGATCCTATTGGAGCACCCGCCGGCTGGCCAGCTCCCGGCACCAGCCGAGACCGCCGGCAAGGCGCCCAAGACATACTGACCAAGCATCAGCGCAGCCACGGCCACGGCGCATCCCGGGGCAAGCCAACGCCAGTGTGACAGCGCGGCCGCAAGCCAATAGCCTCGCTCCGATGGAATGAGAGCAACGGCAACGACTAGGCGACAGCCGACAAGAAGGCGGAGCCGCGGCCCGGAGGCAGAAACACCCACCAGGCACCGGGGCGTGCGTACGACGAAGTTACCATCATAGATGATCCGTAGGGGTTACTTGGGACCAAAGGCACCTCCGTGCCTTGCCGTACGGTCCATGGGTCGTCCGTCAGCGCCTCCCGCCGCAACAGCGAAATTTCTTCGCATCATGATTATGGCCGCACGGCCGCTACTCCCCTGCGCCTCGACCCAAGAATTACGGACGTATCCAATCGCTACGCCCGGATATCGCAGATTGTTGATTTTGCACACCCACATCCCCCGCCAGTAGTAGACAGTGTACCACCCGACCCGTCGGCCTCGTACAACATGCGCCGGTAATCGTCATGCCATGATATGATGTATACCGCGTTAAAAAATATTAGAGATGGAGGGCATTGTAGCCCTTACCCAACCAAACTGCGGGTCACCAGCTCAGCGGTCAGTATAATAGATAGTGAGCATCGCATAACTATTCCAGCTAGCCCCCTCCCCCATCACACCTCATCAGCCGCAGGCGGAACGCCCTTGGCTGCCTTAGCTTTCATAGTGAGCTATGGATGGCATGGTTATGACTTAGGGAGGACAACAAGGGGGCGGTGTTGTCTTAGCTATATCCAACTGGACGGAGGAGGGGCTAGGAAGCACAGGAGGATGTCCGGTAGCTTCAATTGTGATAGCGCTTTATGTTCCCAACCGTGCTTAGAAAGCAATTCAGTATATGGGCGACGAGTGGATGCAGCAGACTACCAAGTAGCACGTTGTAGTCAGTTTCAATAGTCACGGACAAAGAGCCGGTGATTTACAGCCCGTGCGGACAACTACTTTTCCATCTCCCTAGGTTACACATATGTCACCACCGTACTTACGTGGTTGATGAACCTATTTCGACCCCTCCATGAAAGGAGTCCATGCATGCACGTTTGCGGGAAGCCTTCAGGTCGGACGACCTTGGTCAAAGCGCGTTTGATCTGCTAGATGGGTCCCTCGCGGACCAGACACTCGTCAACTACACCGGCAAGCTGAAAATACTCGCCGTTATCCCACGATTCGGGGAATGTTGACCCGCCAGAGGCGACCACGGCGACGACCGTTTGGCACGTGGCATGAATCGACAAGCGGGGCAACATTGCAGCGACATCCATGCAGCCGCAGTACCTCTCACCCGCCATCAACATCCTTCACGTTCTTTGAGCTACACAACATCCCTTCCATCGTCGCGAAGGACGGCGTGCACCTCGCTACGGCAACACGACGCGGCTTCATGCTCCGGCAGCGCCCCATCAAGGCGACGGCCATCCGTCTCGCACTACCGGCCGACGTCGCATACTCGTTCGTAGGGTACACCGAGCAGCTAGCCACTACCCGGCCGCGTGATTGCAACTTTGACGTCCGCGCGTGTGTTGCGTCGGTCGTCGATTTATAGTTTTCAAGCGGCGTGGTCTTCCTGGCATTTCCTGCCGTGTACATGACTTGCACGTCGACGACTACAACATTATCATGCACATTTACCGCGAGAAGGCCAGAAGGGCCGGGCGGCGCGTCGTGGTACTGGCGACCTACGCGTCCACGTCCCGGTCGTCGAGCACCCTCGCTCGTAACGGCCGCCTTCTTCATCACTTCATCTCTTCATCGCGTGCACTCGGTAACCCGCGGCCATGTTGCCTTGGACCGCTCTTACTTATGGGCCATCACCTCGGCTGAGCACTCAGCCTCCTAAACGGCCGGTACGATGTCCGAGTGGCTCTATGTGGCGGTCTCCCAACTCGGTTACGGGCCGCCGGCTCCCAAATGGACTTCACACTATCTGCCCAAGGGTCTTGCCTCCGCTGTCAACTCCATTTGTTTTCCCCTTCCCCACATTCGCTACCCGGGGTGGTCGGCCTAAACTCATCCGATTCCGTCCTTGACTACATCGACCTCAAGGGACACCTAGCAATGGCGTCCGGTTCTTCTTTTTGTACATCGCGCCTCTCCGCCACTTCCAAGTTCAACAAGACTCCGCAGTAGTGGCCATGCCTGCACCCCCTTCCCATCATGACGCTGCACCTTCTCCGCCAATTTGCCGCTCTATCCTTTCGTTTCTATTTGGCAAAACCATACTCCACTTCGAAATGTTCTAAACCGCTAGTATTATGGGACTTCTCCCTTTCCCAAACCGCTTCTAGCTGCTTGCGCTGCAGCAGTGGTACGGGTTACTAGTCCACTTTTTATTTCGCCCATGGGACAGAACTGGCACCAGGGAAACCTTGCACCGTCTCTACGACGGCCGTTTAGGCAGCGATCCAGTTATGGAAAGCCCTGTGTAGCCCACCCGTTGTTGCGCCCCTTCATGTGCAGTACAGGCAGACACATAACCCAACGAGGCGGCTGACGTCGTTTGTCGTCCAGTCAACATCTGGCCCTTTAACCGCGGTCGTTTGACTGCTTAGCACTTTGCCGGTGGGTCGTCATATCAGCGTGCTGCCGCGCACCCTCGTATGCAATTTATGCCCCCTCATATCCATCATGGTTAATGCAGTACGGACACACGCGGAGGATTCTGAACATGAGCAGTTAGTTTGATTTACTATTATCTGTGTTAATACGCAAGGGGGGAATGATGCACAGTTCTTTTGATTTCGTGTTTTATACATATGCTAGCATCACATGAGGCCAATCAGGGTAGTAATGTTTAGGCTCGCTGACAGGCGACGGCTACAGTGTCCATGTGTGTTCCCCAAATCACCTTGGGAGGATGGGGGAGTACGAGGTCGGGCATATAAATCGATTACGATCGATTACACTTCGGCTGTGGCTCAGCGCAGTGGTAAGGATTACTTACCCGGAGCGAAAACGAGACGCATCGGACAGCCCAAATCAAAAGACGGAGACACGCTACTGCAAGATTCACAACGGAAGCGCCTCTCACAAATAATTCATGTGGACTGTACGATCTGGACCGCGGCAACACCTGCTCGGGCTGCATAGGCAGTCATCACTTCGCGCGTGCGCACAGCCGGTCTCCCATGGCACCGATCGCGTGCTTCTAAAGGGGGCGCCCTCCTTCAGGGCGCCCACTTCCCCCTGGTCTTGCCTGTGAGACGTATAGGGTTAGACCCGTACAAACCCTAAAGCCATGGCATGCTACTTACGCCGTACGGGCCACAGCATGTACACCCCACGCACCCGTGCTTCTGTGCCTATTGCAGTTGTTCTCAGGCTTCTTGCCGCGACGATTACTCCCGGTCTGGGGTCATTTGAAATTTGCATATTGCAGTTCAACCACGCTACCGCACTCAGCTGCTGCAGCGCTTCATGCAAGCGGCGCTCCAGGCGACATCGCCATTGCTGCGTCCCCCAGCTGCCCCCCCATTCCCCAAATAGCTCCTTCCCCGAACTGGGTGCATGCCGCCATACGTGCCAACCCAGCAGGCAGCTAGCAACGGCTGCCCCAATGCTCCCCCGGCCGCTCTCTATCCGCGAGACGCCAGGGGGCCGTCCCACGCAGGCCTGCCCGGCTAGAGAGCATCCCCGCCGCCCCGCCCGCCGTTGCTGGTGCCAACCCCAGTCAGCTTCTGGATCTCCGCCACCACTCCAGCCAGCAGCGCAATGGAGCAGATGATGCCTCCGGGCCCCTGCAGGCATCCAGAGGCCGGGGGGGGGGGGGGGGGGGGGGGGTGATGAGCATCAACACGAGCTTTGACATGTTTCCTTCCCCGGGTACAGAAGCAGATGTAGAGAGAGGGGGAGGATGGCGCAGCCACAGCCGCACCGGCAGGATCTCCACGCCGGCCGAGGCCTTCAGCAGGGCGTTGCTAGCCAACAGGGCGGCCGAGGGCGCCACGAGGAAGCCCGACAGTGCCAGCCAGACGCCCTGCATGTCCCCCGAGCTGAGCGACATCATGAAGACCTCCCACCTGCGGCGAGGCGGGTGACGCACGTGTGAGGGGCGCCGGACGCGGCGGGGGCCGAGCACCCGCATCAAGCCTCGGTGCACTGTCGGGATCAAATGAAGCGCATGGATCACGCTGAATCGAAAACATACATAATTAGATCGGCAATCGCTCAAGACAATCGAGGAATAGATCGTGAGCGATGTAGTAGATGATTACGGGAGAGGTCGGCTTATTAAGGCTTGATGCCTTTGATTCCTCGATGCATCAGGCCAATGAGCCCGAGTCGTGGTTTCTACGACCATACGTTGAATCGATAACGGTTCTTAAGATTTGGCCCGACCCTTGATGCACATTCTGAGCAGATGTGGTTTGGGGAGCGGGGGGGGGGGGGTGAGGAGGCGCCACCTGTTGGTGGGCAGCCGGTTGGCGGGCACCAGCAGCGACTTGAGCACGCGGTTGATGTCCACGTCCCAGCTCTCGATGTGCTCCACCACGCGGCCGGACGTGCTGCTGAGCACGTGCTTGGTGCCGCCCGCAGCGGCGAGCTTCGGTTTCCACGGCAGGTCGATGATGCAGCTGCGGTGGCGACGCCACAGGCGAGCACGCGAGGCGCACGGGGATGAGACAGCGCTGGGAGTTTGGTCACCGTCAAGTGCGGGTGCCGTCAAGTAATAACAATGTCACAAAAGACATTGAGTGACGCTCCATGGGGGTCACGTGCGATCCATCGGAAGACTCGCTGCGTATCAGTGTGGTTTTGTCCATGGTCCACCTCTTGCAGGCAGGGTGGCCTCATACTTGCAGGGTTCACATCATCGTGTGCCGGCGATCATGACCGTTTGGGGGGCTATCAGGCTACAGATTAAGTATAGACCGGAGAGGGCTAGGAGGGGAAGACATGAGGGCACCTGAACCGCCACTTCACGTCCACGCTGCTGTCCTCCTCCCTCCAGTCCAGAATCTCCAGCTCAACATCCTGCCTGCACGCACATCGGCACAGTACTTGCATGAGACCTGCATCAGCCGCCCCGCGTACTAGCTGAAGGGGGGGCGGGGAGTAAATTGGGGGGGGGGAGGGGGGGGGGGGGGGGGGCGGGGCGCGCGCACAGGTAGGCGCCCAGGTTGGAGACGTTCTGCGGATCAGAAAACAGGTGTCAGTCCATGCCGGCGTATCAGCAGGTGTTGGTGATAAGCACGCCAAGACGGCTGCGCTGGCCCCGGTCAGCAGGCGCCTGAGGGCCGCCTGGCTGACCTGCTTGAAGCGCTCCACACCGTTGAAGGCCACGAAGGGGTCGCTGAACTTGCAGTCGGGGTCGTAGGCGGCCATGTCGCCGTTGCCGCTCACGAAGTAGTTATTCACCTCGTAGTCCTGCAGGATCGCGTCTAGCACCTCGCTGCGGGACATCTGGCAGCAGTGGCAGCGTAGGTCCGTAGCATCCGTGAGCATGGCGCCACTGGAGAGCCTCCGAAACTCTCAGCTCTCACGCGAGTTTGGCGGGGGGGGGGGGGGGGGGGGGGTTACCGCAGCTACGGGAGCCGCGGACGACTCAGACTCCTGCTGGTTGCCGCGCCCCGCAACCTTCCCGAACGCCTCCACGCCGTACCACGCCGCCTTCTGGACAGTGTCTGCGGCCGGCGCGGCAGGGGGTTCAAACCCGAAGGGTGAGGGGTGCGAAGGTGATCAGTTTGGATTTTGCGTCGGCCTGCGGCGAGCGCGGCGGTGGCGGGCGCGGACGCGTACTCGCAACACCCGGCGCCGCCGCTGGCTTCCGCTCCTTCTTCTCCTCGCCTCCAGCCATCGCATGGACCGAGGCGCGCCGGTGGGCGGGCGTGACGCGCTGGGGGGCGAAGGGGCGCGCCGCGGCAGACGGCCGCTTCACAACCGACCGGCCGCTGGCCACCGTCACGCTGCTCGCGCTTGCCATCTCGCAACACGCCGAGCTCTTCGCCAAACCCGGCAACCAGTCCCAGCGTCCGGCTTCGCTACCCTCTGCCGGTAGCTAATACTAAGTGACTTTCACTTGCGTGGTGAGCTGGAAGTTCCAGTGACACCGCCTGCTGTAGTCTGAGCTCGGTGAGGCGGTCACTGGACTGAGACTGCACCGGCGGGGGAGGTCCCTACCGCTGGTGTGAATTCCAAAAAGGGCAGTAACAAATCCACCTACTACAAAAAGTATTACTAGAAAATTAACACGGCAAGCCGCCTAAAAGCGGCCCGCATCCCGAACGAGGCGGGATGGATGATGCGCACACGGTTCAGTCCGGATGGTGCGGTCGCTGGTACGGATCATCCTTAGCGGTCATGAAAGTGTGGTCACTTCAGGCACCTGCGCCGATGCCTGTAGGCGGCTGCGACCTGCAATTCTCATCCGGGCGCGCGCTTCGTAAATATAAAATATATAATTTAAACTACACCTGTCCACATAAGTCCGGGTTTTGCATTTTCGATCGCAAAGCGCATGCACGGGCGAGGATAACGCCGGCTGCATATGCATACATGCTAACTACAGTGGGAATAGTTCGGGCAAACGCCTATTGTGCGCTTTATACCCACCCGCGCGACAACACGACCATTTGTGGGCGCCCTTTCAAAAACGCGAAATCAGTACATGATGCGTTGGCGCTAGAAAATTGCGGGTTGCGCCAGCGGTCGAAACCTATGGAAATAGCGGCACTCGTCGCACCAAACTCGGTGAATACGACCCTTGACATAAGTTGCACACACCGTGCGTGTAGGCCACTGAAAGCATGTCGCTATAGGCACGACGTGACACCCCAACGACAAGTTGGCCACTTTGGCGAGCAGTTCTGGCTGGGGTGAAAATGCTGTTGTTTCTGTGACGCACGCACGTAGGAGAGGCGCTCGATGCCCCCCTTGGCGCAGGGCAATGCTCTACTATGGGGGCGCGTGGTGGAATGCCAGTTGCACCGTTTCGTGGGCGGGGTGGCGCGGTAGGGGCGGGGACTTTCATTAACATGAAATTCCTTGAAAATGCCGTGGAAAATGGCATTTTGGCTGGTAGATGTGTGTATCGCTAGGAGGCGGCACAAGCAAGTGTTCGTGGTCCGTGGCCATCCACAAACAAAAGCTCTCGCGCAACCGAGTATGGGGCTTAGACACGCACTTGGCGCAAAGCCACGTGCCCGAATGGGTGGGCACATGAGGCAGTAAGGGGCAACTTGGATGATCATCTTTGAGGATGTTTTCGGGGCCCCAAAAATCTTTTTAGGTTTTGAAAGGTTGGTTTCGACACAGATTTGAACGAGCAATTGCGTGGTATTTTTAAAAAGTTTTTTTGAGCAACCCCTGAGAAGTTATAGCGTTTTAAAGCCAAGGGGTGTTGCGGAGCGTGGCCAAACTGGCCAACACTGATGCCATGTCAGCATCACAACGCGACATGTACTAGCCACCGCCCACATGGCTGCACCCCAACCAAATGCACCCGAGCCCCTCGCCAATGTGTTTCCTCACGCGTTCATGGCCATCCCGCCGTTTGATTGTCTATGCACGCGCGTCGGCGTGTGCGTGATACCGACCCTGGTTTTGGTGCAGTTGCAGGCGACGCCCGCCACGCACCAAGTGCAGCATGACACCGTAGTCAAAGGTCTTTAAGCTTCGGTTTGAGCCACTCGTCATGCACGTCTTATAAAACCCTCTGAGATTCCAGGGTTTCATCTCATATACCCTACGTTCAGGTACCCTAGACTTCTGAAGTCTTGAGACTGCCGAAAAGGGACCCCAAAAGGGAGGGGTGTAGTTTATGGGGTTTCCTCCTTTCCTAACTATACCGCTTTTCCGGCGACAAGTGCTGCTAAGCGGTACGGGTTACTGGTTCACCCGTCGCTGCGCCCGTTCGTGTGCAGCACGAGTACCTGCAGCTAGACAATTTTAAACCATTGTGGGGAGGCATTCGGCAAAGATGTGAATCTCTTACATTTTTGGGTGTGAGTAGGCCCACGGGGCATACTACCCGCATTGAAAAGGGTAGCATATATAGCAGGGTGGGTGGGTTGTGCTAGCTTGTCAGCTGGCACAAAGGCAGACGGTGAACTCCCCTCGTGGTGTGGGTGCGTCATGTAGCAGGGCTATCGCATGCTGTCGCTAGCGCCGCTGGACATCGGAAAGTCCAAGCGGTACGCGTAATGCGAGTACATATAGCTAACATTCAAATTAGAATCTTAACGGTACCAGTACCGGTGACAGAATAGCCCGGTGTAATCAAAAATCTATTTTATCAATATGACTATTTAACCTTTGTGGGGCCGCATTTGCCATCATGCCGCCCATGGGCGGGCAGCCTGTCGCTGGCGGCCCAACCCAAGGGGGAAGCCAGCCGAAGAGCTGTCACGATGTCGCACACGGCAGCGCCGTGGGATTGATGTAGTCGAGCACGACGCTAGACAACTCCGCCCAACCACCAAAGTGATTGATCTTCTGCAGCACCACGCCGACGGCGTACGCCGCAGTGGCCGCGCCTTTGCGGAGAGAGTGTGACGTCCACGCAAACCCGGGAGGCGGGTGCTCCTCCAACATATGTGCCACTAGCTGCAACCAGTTTGTAACGGTGGCCGATGTCCACGATGCCGCCGGCTCGTCGTGAGTCACTGCCCACCGGGCTGCTGGCAGTCCGCGCTGCCCGCAGTAGACTGCGCGTGCGGCACAAAAATAGAGTTGCATGGACGCAATCCGCCGGGGCTGCGCGCGCGCTGGAATCTGGCTCTGTAACTTGCGGTCACGGTGTTGCTCTCTTTCTCCTGCTTCTCGGTCCCGATGGTACGCACAGTGGGATTGTACCATCTGCAATAACCGCCATATCGCCCGTTTGGCAACCTACGCCGGCCTTGCCACGCGCATAGAACACGTATAGGGCAACGATTGCCATCGCGGCGTGAAACAAGAGGATATACGAGGATGCTAGTCGCGGGATCACATGGGTCCCATCTCCTCACGCAGGGTCTCTGCCAGCCGCCATGTCCGTGTGATCAATCGGGCGGGCACGTCGGTGCGGACCCCAGGCGGGTCTGGCTCAACTTGCGATGCCGCGAGGCCCTTTCTCACCTTGATGATGAGGTCGCCTTGCGCCACCGGCTCCGCGCCGTGGTCGCGGTAGAAACCGTTGATCGCGGAAATGTGAGGCTGCAGATTGGCTGCCTTGACTGTCCCCCGCAAACCCTGCCATGCGATGTAGCGCGCGACGGTTGCCGTCGTGGGACCTGGGGGGGGGGGGGGGGGGGGTACACCCGGCTTAGCGCAGAACTATAGAAATGGGCGGATGGCATTGCCGTACGTACTGGCGGTAGTCTCTGTCCACGCCGACGCGTAAAAATGAAGCGCCATTTCACCGAGTTGGTCGCTGCCGAGTACCGAACGCATGTACGGACGCATAGTAGCTGCCCGTGGGTTCGTGCCGCTCGTCTGGATTTCCAAAATATCTTTTGCCAGCGGCACGCGTGGCGAGCGCGCGGGCCTGATGACAGGCGTAGCACCTCGTACGGGGAACACCGCCAAGGCTGCGCTCACTGAGCGGCGGCGCATGTTCAGCCAGGAAGAAATGGTACGCAAAAGATACTCACTGCCCAGCGCGGCGCTCCCGGCATATCGCACCCTGCCATCCGCCCCGGCCGGAAAAAATCGCGGCGAGGCAGTACCACGCGCTCTGCCACCGCCATCTCGGTAAGTGCTTGGTGCCACACCTTGCCCTCCCAGCGAGGGGCCACAACGGTAGCGGCCCCGCCACTCTGGCGCAGCTTCTGCACCAGGTCCGGCAGAAGCGGCCAGGGGGGGTGCAGTAGTTGTTCTCGCGACGCCACTCCGCGTCGTACATGCATTGAGTCCACTACCGCCTCGCAGCCGGGGTCCAACCACGCAACGTCGCAGCGAGGTAGCATCGCGTTCAGGGCCGGTCGCGAACCGGTCGACGGATAGCGCACCCCACATGGCCTCCAACTTTGCGAACATGCCGGGGTCCAACTGCAAGTCGTCACTGTCGAGGTCTCGGCTCAGGACTTCAAACTTTCCCTCACAAACGGTATTGGTACGTACCGACGCTAACCAGTAGCATCGGACGACGAAATCACCGGTACCTCGCAACCCCCCCCCCCCCCCCCCCCCCCCGCCTCGCCAAACCACAACACAAGGTAAAGTACAATGTGGCCGGCGAACTTCTGGCCGAATGGGCAGGCCAATCCGTGCCGGTTGATCCATCCCCCCACCCCCCCCCCCACCCCCCGCTGGTCCGTAAGAGCGGAGGCAATGGCAAAAGGGTCCCCACCCGCCGCCGCATCACCTCCCGCAGAGCCCACAGGCCTCGACAAGCGCAAAGCTAAAACTAAAAACCAACCGCGAGCATCAGCTTGTCGCATACCCGTACGCAAAGACCCACACAGCCGATGTCCGCGCAGCCCTCGGAGGGGGGGCGATGGCCGCAACCTGTGGTCCTTGGATCCCGCGACGACCTCTCAAACCAGCACCCGTATACCAGTTATCGTTTTGTAATTCACACCCGGACTCTTAAATCGTTGTTAAGTACTTAACTGAGTTTAGTCAGGCGACGGACCGAGTTGTGCGAATATAGCACAACTATCGCTTGGAGAATATAGCACAATAATCAGTCATCGGCTCTGTCTAGAAAATCTTCCAGGACGGGACAGTGAGCAGCGGACTCGCGACCGCAGCAACTCCCGACCTGTTTCCCTGCCTACCTGCAGCTACTACTTAGCTAGCTGTCTAGACCATAGCGCTCATCCCTTTTGTTGTTGCGCTTTACGCACAAGCAATCGCGCGGCACCTGCGCCGCGAGGGGAAGTGATCCTTGTCGACTATTTCCGCGTGCGCTAGCTCGACGCCATGCGCGCGGCATTGTCAGGGCTCAATATGCCCGACAAATCCGGTGAAGCCCCTAGTGGCCTACCCGAAGACCGCATCGCCGCGCTGGAGGCCGGTTTCGCGGGGCTTACGGAGATTCTGGAAGCCCTACGGAGTGACCTTTAGCGGCCTAGTGGTTCTACTCCTGCCGAGCCCCGCGCGCCCGCTAGTAGCGTTGCCGCGGCGAGCTCTCTGCACGATGCACCGGCTCGCGCATAGCAGGTTTCCGTGGCCCAGCCCCACCGCCGTGGCCCTAGTGATGCTGCCCCTTCCCTAGTCTGGGAAGACGAGTGGGCTCATTTAATTGGCCCCGGCTTTTCCGTCCAGCCCAGCCCCGGCCTCTACAATTCCCAAGCTGTACGACATCTCATCTGACGAGGCGCACCGCCAGCTCATCGCGCGTCGGCACTAGGTCACTTTGGACCAGTACCACTCTCTATATTGCTTGGCTTATACGATGCAGTGGCCCACGCGGCTCTCTGCGAGGCGCTCGCGTCGATTAAGAGAGCGGCAAGCTCGGCGCAGCCCCCTTGTGAGGAGGACCTTCGCCTCCTTGAAGCGGGCGTGGCGGCCTACGACGTCTCAAATAAACACCGGCGCGACTGGCGTTTATCCGCCTCAACGCGTCAAACGATGCGGATGCGCGGAACAAGACAGTCGCACAGGTGGCTCGCCGCAGCCTCCTCCAGCCCGGTTTCGCGGACTACGGTTCGGAAGCGGTGGCGCAGCTCAGCGACAAGCTTTTGCGCCGCGAGGCCGAGTACAGCGTCACGGCGGCGGCGAAGGCAGCCGTCCAACAACGCTTCGGCCTGGGACCAGACCTCAACGAGGACGACGACGACGACTACGAGCCACCATCGAGAGCGCGCCGGCACCGGCCCTCCGGACGTTGCCCAAGGCCCGACTTCCGCCCCATAGCCGACGACGCCGACAAGGTCAAGGGCAAGGGCAAGACCTGACGGTGCGGCCCGCCGTTCCGTTTCGCAAACACGCTCGTCCACGTTTCTGCGCCTTCGCGTGCGGCAGAACTGGCGGGAGTGGTGGCAAATCGGAGCGAGCGGGCGCGTGCTCCGATGGGTTCGCGAGGGAGTGCCGCTGCCTTTCTCCGGCGCGGCGCCCAAGGCTTCCCACCGGGGCGTCTCTCTACAGGACGCTACGCCTCAGTAACTCGAGTGGTGGGAGCGGGAGAGCAAGCGACTAGTGATAGTCGGCGCGTTGGAACCTGGCGTGCGCGAGCACTGCGTATCGCGAGTTTTCCTAGTACCGAAGCCGGGCTGCAACAAGTGGCGCCTTGTAATAGATCGGCGCCTACCTGAACTCTTACTGCGCGATCTATTCCGTGCCATTCGAAATCCTGCGTCGTCTGCGGTACCTGGCGAAGCGCGGCGACTGGGCGTTTTCTTTCGACATGCAGGACGGCTATTAGGCCCTGGGCTTGCGGGAGGATGTCCGCGACTACCTTACAATCAACGAAGCGCGGCAACTGGGCGTTTTTTTTCGACATGCATGTCGGCTATTAGGCCCTGGGCTTGCGGGAGGATGTCCGCGACTACCCTACAATCAACGTGGGTGGCGCCTTGTGGCTCTTCGCGGCCCTCCTCATGGTTGGTCGCTAAGCCCTTACTATTTATGCACTTTGCTCATGGCGGTCATGGTGCGCTACCTTCGTCAACCGGACTTCGCGACCTACAACAGCTACGGCCGGGCCTTCCGTCCATGCTTGCGTCACCGCAAGGCGTGCGGCGTTTGCCTCCTACCGTTCATCGACGACTTCCTGTTCATGGCACCTTCGCGCCAGCCGGCTCTTCGCTTACGGGCCGAGATCGAGCGGGTCTGGGGGCGCCTAGGCATGGCCAAGCACCCCACCAAGGCGCGCCCCGAGCCCACCCATCGCATGCAGCACTTAGGCATGGACTTGGACATGGTCGCCATGCAGTTCCGCGCCCCGGCGGCGAAACTGCGCCGGCTCTCCAACCTGGCCCGCGACCTATTGTGCATCGCTGAGCGCCGCCGCCGCCACGCGCCGGCCAAGCTGCTCGCATCTCTCGCGTGGCAAGGCCAGTTCCTATCCCTGGCGATGCCTCCGGCGCGTTTCTACCTCCGCGAGGCGCACACCGTCTTGGGCCGTTGCTCCTCGCCGAGTGGCACGGTCGTTCTGACGCGTCAGTTGATTCGCAACATGGAGTGGTGGCGCGATGTTCCCACGCGCCACAACGGCGCGCCGATTCTGCGCCCGGGCCGGTGGAGACAGCCAATCTGCACACGGACTCCAGCCAGTACGGCTAGGGTGCGGTACTGTGCGAAACGACGGAGGCGCGCGGATATTGGTACGAGGAGGATCGTCGTCGTCATATAGCGTACAGTATAAGGAGCTCAAAGCGGCACGTCTCTCCATACAGTCGTTTTTGCCACGTCTGATGGGGCGACGGGTACTTTTGTATGAGGACAATAAGGCGGTGGTGCATATACTGTCCAATTTGAATACTCGGTCACCATTACTTATGGCGGAAATGCGCAAGCTATGGTATTTGCTGGATGTACACGATTTTCGTTTACGAGTACGGTACATTCGGTCTACAACGAACGCGTGGGCGGACAAGCTTTCGCGCGAGAAGGAATTTTCCGACAGGATGCTCAATCTTCGTATATTCCGGTACGTTGATCGCATCTGATGACCTCATACGGTGGAACGATTCGCGACTATGGAGAATGCCCTGGTACCTCGGTACATCTCGCGGTAGACGGTCCGTGGTACCGAGGCGGTGGACTCCCTGGCCCAGTCGGACGCCACGTGGCGCGCCGAGGTGAAATGGCGCAATCCCCCTAACAGCTGCTGGACGATTTGGTGCTAAAGCTGCGGCAATCAGGCGCCGCGGCGACCGTGGTCGCCCCGGCCCGGCACGGCCGCCCTTGGCTCGAGCAGCTACACAAGATGGCTACCGAGGTACTGCACTACCCTCCTTCCCGCGATCTATTCTTTCCCGGGCTGCTCGGGCGCCGCGCCGGCGTCGGGCGGCCGCCCTGGAGCGTGATGCTCTTCCGCCTTCCCTTCCGTCCTTCTTCTACCCGTCGCGACGCGCCGGTTACCGGGCGTTAAGTACTACTGATGCTACCTTGCAAGTTTCCGCGGACACTACCCCCTCAACAAGTCGATCTACACCTCCTAATATCATAGTTTGTACCCCAAAGATGTAGTTTTCGGCGCTAGTCCCCCTACGACATGTACTTGTGGGCTGAAACGTCCCTCGCCAACCCCAAAGACGATGACAAATGTATGCTGAAAGCGGTGCAACACGCTCTCCGTAGCGTGCACGCTCAAAGGCAAGAGTCTACCGCCACGGTGCTCGTCCTCCCCGAGTGGATAGACGCGTCCTACAAGAAAGCTCATCTCCTCAACCACCCCTACATGCAGAAATTATGCGAGCTCCCCGCGGACCTCACCAAATTCCGGTCCCCAGACCAACACACCGAGACAGCCCCGAACAAGGACCTCGGCACCAAATGACCGGTGGGAGTGTACTTGGTGGCTTCCGCCCCCTACCTCGCAAACGTCAACGCAGCCGAAGCTTCGACCAAGGTGTCGGCCGCTCTCAGGGTCTTGTGCCCCGGCCGCACGCCGCACTTCCACCTTAACACCACCCAACGACCAATATGCTCGGACGCAGCAAGAGCAGCAACATCATGCCCCCGTCTTCCGAGACCGCCTCGCGACTGGCGGATACCACCCGCCGCACAAGAACTCCGCCCACTGACGTCACCAAGCAATCCCGTCCATACAACTCCTGGAACGACGGCACGACCCGAAACGCTTTACACACCCCGACGGCTCCCGCATCCACCGCGGCGGAGCGGTGGGAATCGGCGCCGGGGTCTACACGCCGGGCAGTAAACCCATTGCAGTGGGAGTGGACGCGGACAATATTCGCCGGACAATCACCAGAGCCAAACTGGCCGCCATATTGGTGGTATTCGAGTCTGACCTACCGAAGCACATCCTCTCAGATAGCGCAGTCTACCTACTTCACCTAATAGAGCGCATGATGCACCGGCCGGCCACCTTACAACGCCACGCTCACAAAATACTACTCGAACATATTGTACGCAAACTCCGACACCGAGCGGATTTGGGACTCCGAACCATCCTCGAGAAAGTCAAAGCCCATATTGGGGTCGAAGGCAACGAACAAGCCGACACCACTGCCGGCGAAGTAGCCAACGGGACTATCCCACCTGACACTACTATCGTAACCGTAGGCGCAACTCCCGAACCAACCGAGGACGTGTGGCTGAACCCATGCCAAGGCGCGCCGACCACCACTCACACCCCCCACAACTTGAAAGCCGCCCTTCAAAAACACGCCAACGCTACAATAGGCTGCGACGCCTCCGACGAAACCATGCACTCCCACCTCATAGACCAGGCGTTCGCCACGGGTGTAATGCCGGACCTCGTCACCCTCTCGGACATCACCACCTCGGAAAGAATCCACAGGCTGGAATTCATGTGGGGAGCACACTCAAGCCGAATGAGACGCAAAGGGCAGCCGTCCTTCACATGCGGGAAATGCGGACAGCACCTCAGCAACGGTCACATGGCAGGCAATTGCCCCTCCATGGCCGGCTAAAAGACAGACCGACTGGATAGCACGCTTAAACTCGTCCTCAACGAGCTAGAAGTCCTAAACGACGGTCGCTGGCACGTACTAACCACGGACGCGGGCAACAATCATGTGGCTGACTTCTCCTCCCCCAACAGAGACTCCCTGATCTCCGACCTAACCGACAGAATCACACACACAGTCCCGTGCATCAGCATCCCCGATCGCCTAGCGGACGCCCAAGAAGGTGAAACCGAAGGTCTTAGCGCCGCCCAAGCTCCCACCCTGCTCCCCACGACCATGCTACCCCCTCACCTCCGCCCTAAACACTGCAAGCCGGACGCAGTACGCATCGTCGGATTCGACTGGGACCCGGCCACCGAAATCATATCTCCCAGCACCGATCCCCCAGAGCAGTCCAAAAAAATACAGATAATCGAATTCAAATACTGTACTGATCTCAATCATGCCACCGTGCACGCTCTCATCCGCGAAGAATACCAACACATGGTGAGCGCCCTGCGTCAACAAGGCCGGCAGTGTCCGATTGAAATCATTCCCGTCACCCTCGGCCGCAGCGGCACCATGCACAAACTCACACTCTAGCCATCCATAGCCTCACGGTCCTCCGCCCCAAGAAACAACTTCCGGACAAACCCCCTCCGCCTCCTAGCGCCGCTGCAATCCGCCTCTGTAGGAAACTCCAACGACACTCAATCGGATGGCTACATACTCTCCTCCGCATATCCCGACAGTCCCTCAAACCTGCCATGTCCAACCCCAGTACCTCCCACACACCCCGCACGCACACCCACCGTTAACAAACACTCTTTCCGCAGACCACCGTACACGACACCCCCGCCACGGCAGGGGGGGGGACAATACCAAGCGGCATGGAAGGAGCAGGGACGCGGGCGACAAGGAGGAAGGCCGGAAGTTGCATCCGTAATCCCTAGGATTCCCACAGCGGTTGGATAAAGCAGCTCCTAAAAGCAACTCGGCTTGGGCAGTCGAGAGCAGCAAGTCAGCACGTTGTAAATCAATTTCAATTTCAATTTCCGCGGACGCTGTTCACGTCTTCCGTACGGCTGCTCGCAGCAGACGACACGCGGTTGTGCAGTGCGGGTTGAAATCGAATGTACCGTCTGAAACATGGGCAGCGATTATGATACATGGGCCACTGCGGTTACTCGGCGAAGACGAGGTTGGCCGCTGTGCCGCGGATTTCTCGATATCTTCGCGCGCGGAACGTACCGTACAGTCTTACGGATCTGAACTCAACCTATTCTGCGAGTTATGCGCGCAAAATGGGAGGCTACCGGACACGACGGATCCGCCGCTCATCGTTCGGTACATCTCTTGGGTAACGGCACGTGGCCGCTACAAGGCTGATGCCTTTGGACCCTATCTTTCCACGATCGACGCCTTCTTCACCGATAACTTCAAGGAGCCGCCGGCGCTTGGGCTTTTCGTCAACCAGGCGATGCGCGGTTGGGAGCTTGCTCAGCAAGTGCTTGACACCCCGGACTACCGGGTGCCTTTGCATGCGGACGAGGCCCTCGCATGTGTTCGGCGTGCGCATCGGCTGGTTTCGGACCGGTCCACCGCGTGCGACCTGCCCAATTTTCGTGCCCTGCTCATTACCGCGGTCCATTTCCTTTTCTGTCACCGAGCGGGTACTAGTGCCGGGTGTGGCGTGCACGATTTGGCGGTTGACTCCCGCAGCATTACGCTATACCGTCGAGTACTTAAGGGCAAGCTTTCAGGTGCGCCTCGTCCGGTGCTGCAAATTTCCCGTGAGGCGCACCCCGAAATCGCGGAGCGTTTGGAGTTCTTCGTCACCTGTCGCGATCACGTGCTGCCCGGTGCTACTCGTTTTGGGCAGCTACCTGACGATGATCCCGGCACGTGGACCGCGGCTACTGCTTCCGAATGGGTTACTGCCGCTGCCTTGGCGGTTGACGCTACCCCGCCTACATGATTCTGCTGGTCGTCGCACAGCCTTCGGCCACAGCGTCCCGGTGCATACATACGGTTCGCTTGCTTGGCGGCTGGGCAATGGGCAGCGGCGTGGTGCTCAATTACATCGTGCCAAAGCATTCTTGACTCCGCTGGGGCCCGCTACTTTTTCGGCTTCTTGGCACCGCAGCGTTCCGCTGCTTATCTTTCATAGTGACTAGTTTCGTTGTGAAACTGTGGCGTTCCAGTTTTTTTTGGCAACGTGACTCGCACTTTGTCTAATCGTTGTTAATTACTTAACTGAGTTTAGTCAGACGACGGACCGAGTTGTGCGGTCAAACGACTACCGCCTGGTAAATATAGCACAGTAGCCAGTCATCGGCTCTGTCTAGAATCTTCCAGGACGGGACAGTGAGCATCGGACTCGCAACCGCACCAGCTCCCGACTTGTTTCCCTGCCTACCTGCAGCTATTACTTAGCCAACTGTCTAGACCATAGCGCTCATCCCTTTTGTTGTTGCGCTTCACGCACCCACCCGTCCCACCCACCTTACTTGGTGTGGCGAGGGGCTTGCAAGACATGACACTCGCTTCTGGCAGCGTGACTCGCACTATGTATAATCCAGCGAAGCGTCGATTTTTCGGCGGTGAGCTTTATTGCCGTACGGGTACCCGTATAGTGCAGCGGATCGGGCCTATAGGTGCATGACTAAAGCGCTTATCTACTGGAATGTACTACTAAGTACTATAATCCACCCACCCACCCACCCACCCGCCCACGGTCCTTAATTACACAGCCGTCCGATTACGATCTCACGGTTGGGAGGCTATGAGTACTGGTACTCGCTACTCCCTGTTGGTAATGAAAAAAAACTCCGGTACTTCAAAGCGCTGGCAATGCAAACGCTCGCTGCTGGTAGCGACTACTTCAAAGCGCTGGCAATGCAATTCATGGAATTGTAGGCCAGTGATATAGAACTCGTTCTTTTAAAAAAATTCTGAAAAATCGACGCATCGCTGATTCAACTGTCAAGTTACTTCATAATCCTTAATATTATCCGACAACAAAGAAAATCACGCGCGCGCAGACACAGCAAAACCCGTCGGCCGGCCTCCGCGAGGCGCCGTCATCGCGACCGCCGCCACATGCACCCCCTCCGTAAGCTTTAAGCGAGAGACTTTAGCATAGACAAGGAAAAGGTTTGCAGCAAAGGACATTGTTACACTATGCCAAGGCATACACGGCTTTATACCACTATCCGTTTGGCAGTCCGTTTGCATGTAGGCATTTGGGTTCATGTATGCAATCTAGGCTTGTTGTCATCAGGGGGTCATCGAGTTGTCATGGATGGTGAAAGCATGGCATGTGGCGAGCATGTGGCAAGCATGTGACATGCATGTGGCAGGCACGTGGTAAGCATGTGGCGAGCATGTGACAAGCATATGTGTGTGGGTGGATGAGGAGCTTGGGTGCGTGCTCTTATGTTAGTATAAGCAAGGGAGTGAGTGGTATGAGTATAACGGTATAGGTGTGTGGGTATAGGTATGCATGCAGGGTTATGGTGGTAACCCTAACATTCCATCCCGGCCCCAAAAAGTAGCCTTACGGGATACGTAAAGGAAAGCGGGTGGGGTATTTGGCAGACATGATATGATAATCAGATAAGCATAAGGCGGAGGGAAGGTGTGTTACGGGCATAGACATGCAGCATATCGACATTTTTGAGGTTGGCGTAGGGTTCCCATGAGTAGTCGTGGGAATTGTCGTAGCCGGACCAATGCGCAAGAAAAACTAAGGCAGGGCCGCGGGCATGGTGTGGCGAGTGTTGGTCAATGCGGTGGTCGCGAATGGCATCGACGATATATTATTCGTCACGCGGGGCCTCAATGCGGCCATGTATGTTATCGGCGGGAGTGTGTGAGGATTCACAGCGGAGCAGGCGAGAGACGTGAAACACGGGGTGGCATGCCATGCTGGGGGGCAAGGGAAGTTGGTAGGCCTGCGAGGAAATTTTGCGGACGACGGGATACGGGCTGATGTAACGTTGGCGGAATTTGCAAACTGGTTGGTTGCGAAGCAGGAGGTGTTGTGTAGAAAGCCACACTCTGTCGCCCTCCGTGAATTTGTCGGGACGAGTTCTACGGTTGGCATATGCTATTTGGTATGCGTCGGCAAGTTTTAGTTCTTTTGTGATTACGGCATGGGTATGTTGTATCCGTGGAATGATATCAATGTGATCCGCGGGGTCGACCGGTTGAAACAAGAGTTTGCGGGTGTAAGCGGGTTCATGCCGTAGCATGCCTCGAACGGGTGCGTTTAATTGCGGAGTGATAGGCGTTGTTATAACTGAATTCGGCGAGAGACAAATTATGAAGCCATTCAGTGTGGTTTTGGTGCACGAAAGAGCGGAAGATTTGTTCAATGGTGCGGTGCGGTTTGTCCGTATGTTTGGGGATGGTATGAGGAACTGATATTTAATTTCGTACGTAAAGATCGGAACGGATTTTGCCAGAAGGTCGAGGTGAAGCGGGGGTCGCGGTCAGATATTATGGTGCGACAAAGGCCGTGGTGGCGAAAAATGTTATCGATAAACAAGCGGACGAGTTGGGGGTCGTCTATATGAATACTGCATGGAATGAAGTGCTTGTTTAGTAAAAGTGCAGACAAATGTGGCGATGGTGTCGAAGCCATTTTGCGGAGGGAGGCCGGTGATGAAGTCCATGGAAATAACTTCCCATGGTCGTGTGCCTTTAGGTGTAGAGGCGACAAAGAGCCCATGGGGCTTTGGGAGGAATTTTTCATGCGTTGGCAGGTCGGACAGGTGCGGAAGTACTTTTTAATGGTTTTGCGCATGTGGGACCACCAGAGTGCTTTAGAGATGTTGGCGAGCTTGCGTTCTGCATCGGGGTGACCGGCCGCGTCGTGGAATTCTTGGATAACTAAGTTAAGCCGGGTTTTATCCGACGTTGGCAAGTAGACCTTATCAGCCATCCAGTACAAATTGTCGTTGGTATCGAACGTAACGCCAATGGGAATGCGATTGCCATAATAATTTGCGTCAGCTGTGTAGCCGTGGCGGATGCGAACAAGTAGTTCAGGATAACATGTAGGTGGCACATGGTTGAGAGGAAATCATGCATGTCCTCCAGATCTTTATTAAGAAGTTGGGTGTCGTGTTCAGTTAAGGCATGGTGTAAGTCCGGACGGCGGGACAGGGCATCAACATCATTTTGGGATGCTTTGCGATATAAGATTTGTAGGACGGGTGTACCGGCGCGCCGGGGTGATTAGCAAGGTATGGGGAAATAACACTAAGCCATAGGGAGTGACGGCGGCCTAGCGCGGGTTGATTGGGTAAGTGGCGGAGTGTTGCGTGGTCGGTGATGACAGTTATGCGGCACGCAGTTGCCTTCGATATAGCAGCGCCATTCGTTTAATGCGCAGACTACACCTAAAAGTTCTCGGTCATAGGTGGAGTATCGAGTATGGGCAGGTTGTAAAACTTTAGCTTAGTAAGCGCATGGTCTGAGGTGGCCGGCGGAGTCCTTCTGCAGTGAGACTGCGCCTAGGGCATGTTTCGAAGCATATGTTGAGACTACAAACTCGGCGTATGGGCCTGTTTTAGGAGTCATTAAGACCGGGGCTGAAGATAGTGATTGTTTTCGAGCATTAAAGGCGACATGCTAGCGTTCCCCCAAAGTAATTGTTTTAGTCTTGCGGCAAATATCATAGAGAGGGGCCGCCATGTGGGAATATTTGTTGACATATTTGCGATAAAAAATTGCAGAATCCAAGGAACTGTTGCATTTGTTGTACGGTTTTAGGCGGGGCCCAGTCGCGAACTGCAGCAATTTTATTTTCGGAAGGGCGTGTGCCATGTTGGCTAACCATATGACCTAAATATTCCAGCTCATTTTTGGCGAAGCATTTGGGCAATCGCAGCCGTATGTCGTTATCGGCGAGGAGGCTGAGTGTGGCATCAAGGTGTATCAAATGGTCATCGCGTGAGTTGCTAAATACTACATCGTCAAGATGACCAAGGATATTTGTGTTTTTGTGCGGTTGAAGGACGTTATTCATCCACCGTTGGACCGCCAGGGGGGCATTAGACAGGCCGAATGGCATAACCAGAAATTCGAACTAGCCGAAGTGGGTTTTACACGATGTTCTCTGAACGTCGGAGTCTTTGATACGGAGTTGGTGATAGCCTAGGGCAAGGTCAAGAGCTGAGTGAACTGCAGCGCCGGAGAGCATATCTAGCAGCATGTCAGCGTGTGGAATTGGGAATTCTATTCGGCGCGTATGTTTATTTAGTTGGCGATAATCAATGCACATGCGCAGGCCACCATTGCTCTTTCGGGCCAGCATGACGGGTGCAGCATAAGGTGAGAACGACTCTCTAGTAAAGCCTTTGTCGAGAAAGTCATTTACCTTCTTTTTTCACTCATCCAACTCGGCAGGGGATAGGCGATATATTTTGCCGGGTGGTACATGGGCATCGGGGAGTAGGGGTATTTCGAAATCAAAGCCCGGGCGGGGTTGCGGGAGGCAGTCCAATGGTTGGCAAATACTTCTTGTGTTTTAGTAGGAGGGAACGGATTTGTTGGGTATATTCGGCAGACTGGTCGGTAGTAATACTGGCTATATCATTATCTACGGAAAGGGCAGGAGAGTGTTCCGTGGCGTCGTACTCGCGCAGCACGGCACAAAAGAACACTGTGTCGGGGTCGTTCTTTAAGTTCCTCACGAGCCATAGCGTTGGCGTGAACTACGTCGACGTTACTTGAGCGAGGTTCAATAGGCCATGTCACGGTGTGCCCGTCGGAGAACGTAAGCGAACCGGTGGTCCAATTAATATCTGGGTTATGGTTTTTGAGAAAGGAAAGGCCGAGGACGGCGTCGAAGTTATTATGTAAAGAGGTTATAATAAACTCATCGTTTGCATGATATCAATTTCTGTCGAGTCGTAATGTGCAGAATCGTGACGCCAGTGTCATACGGCCGTCTGCCATAACAATACGTATTTCATATTTTGGAGCGGCGCGGTATTAAATTTGAGCAGGCGGACGAAGGCCTCGTCAATAAAACACAGTGTAGCCCCGGAATCTAGGAGCATAGTGAGCGGGGGTAAATATGGGTGGTCGGATAGTTTGAGTTTTAGCAGTAGTAAGTCGTGATCGGACATCGATGTTATGAAAGCTGTATCAGTTTTAAAACGGGGTTGGTGGGTTTTCTTAAAGGTCTTATTGGGTATATATGACTTACCTTTAGACTCTAGCTTAAGAGCCTTGATGTGTTCAGAGCGCATACTGTCGTCGTGCGCCGTGGCCGCCTGCTCGTCGACAGTGTTGTCGGCGAGGTAAACATCCACGATCCAGTTGGTTGGTGGCATAGGCAGGTCATCAGTGGCAGTTGTGGCATTGTGGAACAGAAAGTGCCGGGCGGGGTATGGGTGGATGAGGCGGTACTTAGACAAGATGGGACGCCAGGATTTTCCGAGGTTGCTATTCCAGCGGGGTAAAACAATATTAGCCCGGGTGTCATAAGGGGACTCCTGACGCTAAGCTTCAAAGTGCTCGAGTGTAGGCAAGGCAGATTCATCATACGGGGGATGGATAAACACGGCATGGCCGACAGCCGATGTAGCAGTAAACGGATTATCGCGCGAACAAAAAATTGGGCAGACCGCGTCAAATGCCGAAGCGCAAGCGTCCAGGGTAATTGGGCCGAAACTGAAATTAAGGCGGGCAAACTCATCACGGTCAAATGCTGTGGAGTCGGGTGGGCAGGCAGGTGGCCGGGCAGGTTTGGTTTTAGTGGCAGTGTGGGGGCGGCGCCGGTAATATTGCCGGACAGCAACGCGTTTTTCAATCGCGGACAATTTGGCAGTGGCCGTGTGGGCTGGGATGGCAAAGTCGGCAGTAGCAAGCAGGAACCGGCACAGCTCGCGCGAAGGCAACGAGTGTGTCGACTCCACATGCAACGGGCCCGGATGAAGAGGAGGCCCCGTCATGCGCAGACACCGGCACGCAGGGCTCGGCCGCACTCTCGGGAGTTATCTCGTTCACCGGGGGCAAGCCAATACGCATAGTCTCAGGGATGAGGGATAGACTCGGCCAGTAAGAAAGAGTATCGATTGATTTACATTTCCACATCGAATCTAGACTGGCCCCAAACCATCATTGACCGGCAAGGCCGTTCAAGTTCAGCTTAGTGATACCTTTAGCTGCCTTGTTGGCAGCCACTGTCCGGCGCTACGCATGCTTGTCAGTCTCGCTTGTCGACGAGCATTTCATGATGGAGTGACCCATTCGGCCACAGCCATCGCATTTGCCGTCATAGGGGTCATAGCCAGAAAGGCGGGGGGTGGCGGGTGTGGGCGGAGCGGGATGGGGGGGAGGGAGATGGATGGGCCTGCGGGGGGAAACGGGCCAGCACCCGGGCAGATATAGCGGTGCGGGGGGGCATCGGCAGCATGTTTGCGTTTGCCGTTGGCGGCAGCGGCGAACTCGAGGTCGATGGCTCGTCGGCGCAACGGCTCGCAGCCTCGAGGGCGACTTGAGCTCAGTGGGGTAGGCACGCTTGGATCACGCCAACGACGGTGAATTCGTCGTACCGACGATGTACTGGGAGCAAGTAGAAGGTGCGCCGCAGGTATTGGGCGAGCTTGATGGCGGCACCCGGCAGGTGGGGATTTTTGGGGGCGATGCGCATGGCAGTGGCGTGATGACGCATGATGATGCCAGGCAGGTTGGAGTTGGAGCGGAAGCATGCCACGAGCTTGGATTGGAAGTCGTCGATGTCCGCGAAGATGGTGGAGACGCTCACGCCGGGCGCGACTTCGCGGGATACATGCATGGGGGTTGTCGTTGGTGAGGCCGCGGTAGGCCATGCCAGCGTCCGACTCTGAAGGGAACTGGCGGAGTATCCACGCCTCAAGAGCAAGGGTCCAGTAGATGCCGGCGATGAACTCACGGATATCTGTAAAAAAGGCGATGAGTTGGCGGACTTCACGGCGGTCGCCGAGGATGCGGGAGGCGTTGATGATGTCTCGAGTCGGGACGCGGGTTTAAGTTTTGGCGAGCTCCACTTGGATGACGCGGGCAACGTGGGTGTCGATTTCCGTGGCCTCGAAGCCAGCGGCAGCAGCGGCAGGGGCGGCGGCGGCGTGGTCGGCCATAGTCGCGGCAGCGGCGGCGCGGCGGGTGACGGGCATACGCAGTGAAAACGGAGCGGGGGATCTTAACCAGAGCTCAGCGAAACCTGTGTAAGCTTTAAGCGAGAGACTTTAGCATAGACAAGGAAAAGGTTTGCAGCAAAGGACGTTGTTACACTATGCCAAGGCGTTCACGGCTTTATACCACTATCCGTTTGGCAGCCGGTTTCTATGTAGGCATTTGGGTTCATGTATGCAATCTAGGCTTGTTGTCATCAGGGGGTCATCGAGTTGTCATGGATGGTGAAAGCATGGCATGTGGCGAGCATGTGACAAGCATGTCGCAAGCATGTGGCAGGCACGTGGTAAGCATGTGGCGAGCATGTGACAAGCATATGTGTGTGGGCGGATGAGCAGCTTGGTTGCGTGTTCTTGTGTTAGTATAAGGGAGTGAGTGGTGTGAGTATGACGGTATAGGTGTGTGGGTATAGGTATGCATGCAGGGTAATGGTGGTAGCCCTGACACCCTCACCTGGCATGCGCCCAAAGGCCCCGGTATGCATAGACCTATGTCTAGAAGACGCATGAGGGCACGAGCTCGCCACCCACCTCACCACCATGGACACCTCCCCAGAGGTTGCCCGCTGCACCCTCCCCGTTCAGGAAGCTGCCGACCAAATGGACCGCAGCCCCCCCCCCCCCCCAACCCCGCAGACGCGTCCGTATCGTAAAATGAATTGCCTCCCTCAACACGGGCGGCCCGCTCCACTTCCTCACTCCATTCCCCTCACCCGCTTTCCCCAGCAATGACGAGCGGATGGCCGACGACGAACAAGACTCAGGTGCCGAGTTCGACGACATGGTCGAAGGAGAAGACTACATAGACGCAGATGTGGACGGCCTATGAGCCCCCCTGCCCACATAAAACCCCTATGCGCCCCAACGGAGCGCCAATCGCAAACCCCGCTGGCCTCATGCTATATACCGTATTCCCCCTAATCACAACCACCACTACCACATGCTTGAGACGGCACCTCTATTGGTGGCGGAGACCAATGTACGGGGCGCGGGGCATGGCGGGACGCCTCAGCTGCCTCAGTCCTCCCGCGCTTCCTCTGCGGGACATACCCCACCAAGGAGAATGGACGGCAACGCGGCGCCGCCCCAGCTATACGCCTACCCGAGCAACGGGTCGAAGTTGCACATAGAGGACCAAACACCCAGGGGCTGCCTAGGGCTATGTAATGAACTTGGTGCGGAAGACGGAGATGCCACGAAGTAAGAGACAGCAGACATGAGGGGCAGCCCAAGGCTGCGACGGAAGGAGGCAGGGATGGAAACGGAAGAGGATGATCGGTAGCCGGAGCTGTAATACACACATGTGTCCCCACTATGGTTAGAGATGTCAGGCCCTCAGAACGACACGGTCCGGGCGGCGGAGAGCAGCGGACTAGAATTAGTAATTCAATTTCAATGTCGATCCGCCCAGATGTTCGCGGCCGACCGGATGTAGCGAGCTATCATGTGTAGGCCGTTGATGTCCAACATGTACCATAGCTTGCGGAGTTCCGCCATCATCTCCGGGGAGCGCGAGGTGAGGCCGGCAAGGACGTTGCACACCGCATGGTTGTCCTCGTGTAGCAACACTCGGCGACCGGCGAAGTGCGGCAGGAAAGACTCCACTGCCAGCCGGAGGGCTTTCACTTCTTTCAATGTGATGTGCCGGCGCTCCTCGGCTGCCCCCCAGAACTGAGCGGGGTATGTGACAGTGGTTTCGGAGCAGTGCAAGCATTCCGTGCGTGTGCACAAGCACCTACGACTGGGAATGAGGCGGGGGTTGCGGATGGAGTGCATTTGCT